>VDFB02105785.1:23382450-23443888 GCA_007258455.2 Sequoia sempervirens
CCTCCCTCTCCCTCTCCCTCTCCCTCTCCCTCTCCCACCCTACCTAGACAACTCTAGATCTCTCTCTCTTAAAATTCTCCCTCCCTCTAAAGACATACATAAATACATACATACAAGCATACATGTACATGCACATATATACAATCTTACATGCAAGTAGGTATACATACAATATACATGCATTGATACATACATACGTACATACATACATACATACATACATACATACATACATACATACATACAATATACATGACTTGAATATTTTAATAGGATTTACAAAAATTGAAATTTCAATCTCTCGAATGAAAAATGGTATTGAAGTGATTTCTTTGCCATTGGCTTAAATTTACCATTCTATAGGTCTATGTAAGATTTCATTTCACACCATGCATAAATATAAACTTACTAGAAATAGTAACCCTACCAAATTTAGCCTTATTGAAAAGAAACAACATTTGTTTTGGGTGATGAAAGATTGCTCTTACACCCTAGATGCTCCTGCATAGACACCCAGGGTAATTTGAAAATTGACCCTATCACTTCTTAGGAGTTAGAGGAAAACCAAGATGGTTAACCTTAGCCTCAAACAACCATGATGAATCTTCAACAAACCTTCCTCTCCACTTCACTAAGTACTCTAGATATTGTCTATTTCTCATACTTCTACACACACGACTATCCAAAATTCCTTCTATCTCCTCCTTTTTTGAAGTAGGTGCTAGGATATTCCACTATGCTTCTATTATTTCTTCATCAATTCCTCCTTCATGATATTTTGTTAAATCTAAAATTTTAAACACGGGTGAAATATGAATTTCATCAGGCAACTCTACCTCATATGCATTTCATGAATCATGCTTCTTCAAGATCTTGCATGGTCCAAACTTTTCATCTTTAATTTGTTGTATATACCAACTAGCCTTTCCTTTCACAAATGAACCATGACTTCATCTCCTGCCTGGAACTCCTTATATCTCCTTTTCTGATCTGCCTTATCCTTATATTGTGAGTTCATCTTATTGATATGTTTCTTCACCTCTTCATGCAAATTCTTCAGGTACTTAGCAAAATCTTCAGCTTTGGCACTAATCTTCTCCCCCTTATCTATCTTTCTTAGTTCAAAAGCAATTCTTAGACTACTCCCATACACAATCTAGAATGGTGATTTACCAATGCTCCTATTGATAGAATTGTTGTAAGAAAATTCTTCCTGTGGTATAATCAAATCCCATCCCTTGGGTTTATCTCCTACTAAGCATCTTAACAGGTTACCCAAACTCCTGTTCACCACCTTCGTTTATCCACCAGTCTATGGATGGTGTGTAGAACTGAACTTCAAATTTTCTTCAACTTCTTCCATAATGTCCTCTAGAAATAACCAACAAATTTAGTATCTCTATCTGAAACTATAATCTTCGGTAGACCATGTAGTTTCACCACCTCTCTAAAAAAAACTATACAATATGAACAACATCATTGGTTTTATGACATGGAATGAAATGTGCCATCTTTTAAAATCTATCCACCACCACAAATATGGAATCATGTCCTCTCTATGTCCTTGACAAGCCAAGAATAAAATCCATGCTAATATTCTCCCATGGCCTCTCAAGGATGGGTAATGGCTGATACAATCCAGTATTCTGACTTGTTCCTTTCACCATCTAGCATACTTTGCAACTTTGTACAAACTTCTTCACATCTTGTTGTAGTTGTGGCTAGTAATAATTCTCACTAACAAGAGCAATGATATTATCTTGACCGAAATGTCTAGCCAATCCTCCACTATGCTTCTCCTTGATTAGATTCTCTCTCATAGAACTTCTTGGAATGCACAATTGGCTTCCTTTAAACAAAATCCCATCTTGGATTAGGAAATCCAACCATTTTGTCCTATCTAACGTAATAGGTTTCAAAGAAGCATTCCATGCTTCTACAAAGTTTAGATCTTCAAGATACAAACTCTTGAGTTCATTGAACCCAACAACTTGTATATTCATCTATATCAACAAATTTTCCCTTCTACTCAAGGCATATGCAACTCTGTTTGACCTTCCACTCCTATGATTCAAAACAAAAGTATAACTCTGCAAAAACTCAATCCATTTGAAGTGCCTTTGATTTATCTTTCCTTGACTATTGAAACACTGCAAAGCCTGGTGATCAGTATATAAAATAAATTCTTTTGGCAACAAATAGTGTCTCCATTTCTTCAAAGCTTGAACTATAGCATAAAACTCCTGATCATAGGCAAAATATCTCTTCTTAGCATCATTTAAATTCTCACTAAAATAGGAAACATGCTTACCTTCTTGACTCAAAACAACTCCTATGGTAGTGCCACTAGAATCACAATCTACCTAAAAGACCTTGTTGAAATCTGGAAGTGCCAAAATAGGTTGCTCTATAACTTTCTTCTTCAACATATCAAAAATTTTGGCTACTCCTATAGTCCACTTAAACTCTTTTCTATTTCCTCTTATTGCTTTAGTTAGAGGTGCACAAATACTACTGAAATCCTTAATAAACTTTCTATAAAATCTTGCTAGACCATGAAATGATCTTACCTTTGTAACACTCTTCGGGGTAGGCCATTCAATGATAGCTCTCACCTTCTATGGATCCATTTTAAGACCCTCTGTTGAGACAACAAATCCCAGATACACCAAGTCTTTCTTCACAAAACTACATTTTTTCAAATTAATCAACAACAAATCCTAGAATCTTGTTTAGAATAAGATGCAAGACAAATGGAAGGTGCTGCAAAATGATAGTGGATAGTGGTAGTACATGCAACATTGTGTATGAAGAGATTGTAAACAAATTGAGATAGTTACATAAAGTGAAACATCCCAGTCCCTACAAAGTTTTGTGGTTGCAAAAGGAACATTAGTTGGTGGTATGAGAACAATTTATGTTAAGTTTTCAAATTGGTAGTTATAAGGATGAGATATTGTGTGATGTAATCCAATGGATGCATGTCATATTTTTTAGGGTAGGCCTTAAAAATTTGATAGACAATTTGTGCATGATGGAAGAGTTGGCCATATTTTATTGTGTTTATTTCAATATAATATATAATGGCATCTACATTATCTTTTTATTATATGTAGATAATATGCTTTTGTAGGGTATAACATGAAAGATATATATGTATTCAAAATAAAATTATCCAATTCATTTACGATGAAGGATTTGGGTGTTGCAAAGAAAATCCTTGGTATGAGAATAAGAAGAGATAGAAAAATTTGCAAATTAACGTTGTCTCAAAGGGATACCAAATCAGTTAGTACACCTTTTCCCAACCCTTTTAAATTGACTAAGGAGATATATTTGAAGAAATGAGGGGAGATAACTATATGCCTAAGGTTCCATAATCCTCGCTAATTGGCATCTTAATGTATGTCATGGTGCATACAAGGCTAGATATTGAACATGTAGGGGGAGTTGTGGCTTAGGTTTATGAACAATACAAGAAAGAGCATTGGAATGTAGTGAAGTAGATTCTCAAGTATTTGAGAGGTACTAATACCCAAGAATTATGTTTTGGAGGTTCCAACTCTACTCTACAAGGATATGTTGATTCATATCTAACATGTAATATATATAGCATGAGGAGCACCACATGGTATGGTTTTATTGTAGGTGAAACAATAGTAAGTTGGATTTTGAGATTGAAAAAGGTTGTTGTACTTTTAACAATAAAATTAGAGTATGTTGTCGCTATAAATTATGCTAGTAAAGAGATGATTTGGTTACAAAGGTGATGTAGAAACATCTTGGGTGCACAAGAAATATTGCATCAACAAAAAAAATCAAGTTTCAATTAAATTTTTATTGTGTTTCCTTTGGTTTTCGGTTATTGCTTCAAGAATTTTTTAGAGGAAATTTGGTAAAATCAAGGATATTACCTTGTAGAGGAGCCAAATGGGTTGTCATAGATCAAAATTTCATGAAATCTGGATGAAAAACAAGAATGATATGGTCTTGTGGTCTTTCAATCCATTATAAAAAAATATGGATATTTACTTGTGAATCAAATGATTGTGGAAAACATGACATCATCCAGCCATGCATAGATTCCATGTGCATCGAGATCTTGCAAAAAACTTAGATCTATATGGACTTGCAGGAAATTACAAGTGAACTACACATTGTGTTTGGAACCTATTTCAATGAGTTTTTCTACCTTGCGGGAATTTGAAATCTAAGTGGTTTGTGGGAATCATGACATGGTATGACCTTGTGAGAATTTCATGTGCATCTAGATGTTACATAGGAATGTTGGTGTCATTTTTGTTTTGTGGTAGCTTTTATGTCAATTGGATGTTTGTGTGGTTTTTGTTGCCATTGGCATTTGCGAAGAAACCTTCGTGAATTGAACCTAAGTGATGAAATGAATAAGTTTTGATAAAAAAAATTGCTTATGACATCAACATGTCACTCAATTATATTATCCTGTATAGATTGTGGAAAAGTACCATCCAGTTGAACCTAAAGAGGGATTTCTTGATTGAAGTTTCCAATTGCAAATTTTTCATTTGCATCTACACTTGCATATTTCAACTTGCATCTACATTTGTAAAATTTCGGCTTCCATATGCACCTTATAGGAATTTGGAGGTCATTCAAACCTTATGGAATTTTGGTCTACATCTACAATTGTGAAATTTTGATGTGTTGTTGCACTTTGACATTTTTGCAATACTTTAGTTTTTGTAACTGCCAAATCTTGAAACCATTAAACTTCTTAAGGTTTGAAGTACAAAAGGAAAATATTGTCTTCATTTTTAGGGGCCTTTGGAGAATGAGTATAAGAAATAAGGCTAAATTTTGGAACCAGATAATGGCAATACAAAGATCAGCTTTGTAGACCCCTATTAAAATGATTTTTTATAATAAATAAAGTATGTTTATTGAAATCAAGTGTGGGGAGTGTTTTAGGCTACATGATTGGGTAGCTTGGTAAGATCATCCTTTCACAACTATATCAAAATTTTTATGGAGGAATTGGAAAGAAGAAGGAGGATAGTAGGGTGTATAATGATAGCTATAGTGCCATTCATCTTACAAAGAACTCAAACTTTCATTTTAAGAATTAACACATACAACTCAAGTATCATTTAATATGATCAATTTTGGAAGATGGATAGTTGAAGTTGGAAAAGATACACACTAGGAAAAATCCTATAGGCATGTTGACAAAGGTTGTAACTCGAGAGAAACTAATTTCTTGCTCTATTTTAGTTGGCCTTCAAGGATGATGGTGAAGATGAGAAACTTGTCAAGTTTGAAGTTGGAGCATAATTTGGTAGGTGTAGTAGTGGTGGAGTTCTTGTAATTAGTCTCCAAGTGGGAGATTATTGGTGGAGCTTGATTAGATTCTTGGAGTTGTTGGGATCATACTCTAAGTGGTAGATTGTTGGTTATGGAATCTAATATTATTAGTTTTGGATCCTGTTTTAGTGATGGTGTCATAGGGGCTACCCACCCTATGGGATTTGGGGGTCACACATCCTAATGGGGTTTAAAGGTAAGTGCCCCTGAATGCCACATTTGATATATACTTATTCATTGTAAATCAGGGTCATTTATCAATTAGGTCACAAATATGATGGTAGAGATTATGTGGTTTTTCTTTCCTTAGAAGGCAACCCCATGTTATGAGGGCATTGCATTACAATTGTGTATTGTATTATATTATTAGGAAACTATGATAGAAAGAAAAATAACTTACAATGGATGTGTTGTAGGTTGTATCCCTTTACTTTTTTGGACATAATAAAGGAAGGATTGGTTGTTTCTCTGTGGATGTAGCCCATATTGGGTGAACAACATATATATGTGTCTTTGTCTTTTTGTTTTATGTTATTTTTATATTTTATTTCTACATTTCACTTTATTATATATTTCTCTGCAATCCTATTCCTAGTAGTTGTCTCATCCATTACATACTTTTTACGACATTACCATCTATCTACCCCATATCATTTTCATTCATTTTCCATACTCACCTTGATCTTGATAATGATTGGGGAAAAAACTTAAAACATGCTATAGAAAAATCTTGACATGTCTCTCCTTTGGTCACACATTATATAATATCATGCCAATGCCTATATAGCACTATCCAACATGTATCTTATAGAAAATATAATATTCCTATGTGGCTTATTCCTTGGAGATCACATATTGAATCCTCCATTAGATAATCTTCACGTGTCATATGATCTCCTACCTAGTAATTATTCGATTCTTATCATAAGACTTGGTTCTACCTTGTCATTGGTTCCAAAATTCTAACCCACCTAACCAATATTCCTCCAAAACCTAGCCAATCCTAAAAGTAGTCCATCCAAATACAACAATCCCAATCCATGCAGTCTAGCATGTCATCAAAAACATCCCTTGGTTTTGTTCCCAACCTTGCTATGAACCTTTATCCATTTTATTTGTATTATTGTTATCAGAATATGTCTTTTCCAATGCTTACATATTATTTTCAAGATGCGTCCTTCCCACATCAACAATGTTATCATCATCAATCATGTTTCATCTTGACTAGGGGCAAGATCATGTTTTTCCTTGCAATATTGTGCACGCTAGCTTGTGTGTATATTTCATTAATTAGAATTTGTCATGGTCCTTATAGTATATACTATGCTATCAGTAAATGAAAAAAGCCATAATTATTAACACGTGATTTCAAACTGTCTAACAACACACTTGAAACATGCACTTTCAATGACAAACCATAAGAATTGACATCAACCTTGACATACGGTCAAAACAATCCTTTGCATCATGAAAGTCTTCTTATCACTAATCACTTGTCTTATATGCAATGTTTCCTTCCCTAAACCATACATGATCCAAATCCATCTTTTAGTCCTTTCTGCACCTTGGAATAAGATAACATTGTTATGTGTTAGTTGACAGTTGTTTGTTTATTTTTTTGGCTTATTTTTTTGATATTTTGATGTTTCTTTTTATTTATATTTTGACCCGCACTATGCCTACTCAAGGTCACCACAATCATTTCATATCATGGTGTGCTTTGAATGTTATATATTGGGGAAAGATCTATTGTTTTCCATGTGTCTTGTTGGATGGTTGTCTCGTCATGAATCCACCAAGAGAGTCAAATTTCTTGTGAGTGTTGGGGCATCCTATTATCTTTTATTTTCTTAAAAGTTGGTCCATGCATTGGATACATTATCACCTTGGTCTATATACCTTGGTGCATAGCATCCATTTCTATATTAAATAAAAGTTGCTAAACTCAAAGTCAACATAACACATTATCACCAGTTCATCCACAATGATGTTTGTTGCATACTTTTTTCTTCATTTGTCCATCTATCATTTGACATTTATTTTTGCATCTTCTCTTCTTTCAAAGATCATCCATGCAGTTTATGCATAGATAATCTCCAAGGGGGCATCAATCATCTCACTTTTCTAATTTGGCATTTGTTACCCTATTGGGACATGTCATCATCTCCATATTTTCTAATTTTTCTTCTTATTTATTTTTATTTTCTTTGTAATAATGTCACATTGAACAATACTTCAAAGAGGGAAAAAATATACACTTAAATTAATTCTCCTAAATTTTGACCTTTAACTATTGTTATATCACCCTATTTATTAATCCTCAATTAGTCATCACACTCATCACTTTATCACCATCATTAATTATTTACTAATTAATTTACCATTTATTATCATCCATTTATCTATTTATTCAATTAAATGAGAAGTAATTGTTCATTTTCAAATAAATTCCATTTTTGTCTCTTCACTCAACTCCTTCATCACTTATCAGTTAACTTCCTCTGATTTAATAATTTTCTTCTAACATTCATCAAACGTCGTTATCTTCAAATGAAAACTTCTTTCTCAAATTTATCCATCAATTGAGTTAAATAATCCATTAATATCCTCACATCACTTTGAAATGACAAATTCCCAACTTTAGTTGACTCCACCGACAATTTAGTTAACTCAAGTCTTCATTCTTATCATCATCTCGTAATTCACTTTTCCTCAAAAGTCTATAAATTTAGTCATTTCCTTCATCATTTGATACATATCTCACATTTTATGAAAATCAACTTGTCAAAATTAGATATCATCTAAATATTGTGTTATGTTGCTTGATTGCATCTATATTCCAATAGGAAAATCAACACTTGTCTTGAGGTTTATAGTGAGATTATTATAATAGAATTAAGATTTGATTTTAGTTTATGTTTTCATATCTAGTTGATTTCTTATTTTTCAATTTGATTGCATACAATAATTATTGTATTAAGAACAAACCAACCAAAATCTAAAACAAAACAAAAAAATTAGTAATTATACAAATTTTACCATCACATCTCTTAAACATTACTTAGTCTTAGCTATTTTAAAAAAAACTGTGTATGAGATGTTTACTCTATACAAATCTTTTACTTTTCAAATGAGGTCTCCAAATCTTTAAACATAAGATTTTAGCATCATGTGCAATATTAGAATTAAGTTATTTTTACCCTCCTTTTATTATTCTTTCTTAATCATTATACTAGATCACCCAATTTAAACCAAACATTAATACATAAATAAATATATAATTGTTCAAAAATTGTTTATATATTAGTGATTTTATTTTTAAAATATAATAATAATTTAATAAAAATAAATTAGAAAATTAAAAGATTGTTATATAATTTTAATTTCAGTCAAAGTAAAATACACAAAATACACAAAATGTTAATATCAATTCAATTTATAATAAATTACTTAGTTTAATTTATAAATTCTTTTTCTAATTCTGCAGTCAATTAGAATCAATAAAACATGTTCAATGAAAAAATACAAATAATTTTCTTTATCTCTCTGCAATCATGATAATAGATCACAAAATGTGATCCCCCACTTTGATGCAAAAAAAGTCTCAGAAAATGAAATCTAGAAGAAACTTTTACAACAATGATCAATATGAATTGTAGAAACATTGTATTTGTAGAAAACAACCACCAGAAAACTGCACTGATCAAAACCACTCTTATAAAAGGAGAAATCCATGCATATAGCCAGGGTGTTTGGGAATTAAATAAAACTGCAGTGAAGCTCCTCAGGAAGACTCCTGCCATTAACAAATACTTCTGTTTATTAAAAAACCAGCAGAAAACAATACTGATCAAAGTCACCCTTTATAAAAGGGGAAACCATAGCTTTGGGATTTAAAACAAAGAAGGTACAGTTAAGCTCCTGGCAAGGCATCAGCAAACCTCCACAGGGCATGAAGTATGAATAATAAGAGCAGGCTTATTATCTGTTTCACCAGAACCAGAAGGATGCCTGTCATCCACATAATATATCTGCACAGAACCGGAATTCCCGCCCTTCACATAATTATACAGCCATTTAACACCCAAAATTAGTGCCAGTCCAAAAATACCCACAAAAAAGAGGCCTGCAACTGTCACAAATAGCATCATTCCCAGGGGTGTCACTATGGGAGAAAGCAGGATCAAAACAGGGGCTAAAATTACCGAACATATTGCAATTCCTGCCACAGAAAGCGCCGCCAGAAACAGTAAATTTGCACACGATATAAACAACGTTGCAAAGCATAAAACATGAATCGAATCTGGTGAATGGTCGTGGATATTGCTCAAACCAGTTACATATCCTCAAAATATCAATTAATCCCACATGGAATTTAGGCATTTTAAAATCCCAGAAACCCATCATGTCCCTGCAGCTCTCTGCTTGTTTAGATCTTGATTTCTTCGTTCTCAGGCTTGCCCGGGGACAATCTGTACACGTAATTTGGTTATCCTGCAACAAAAAATTCAACCTCGGTTTTGAAATTCTGGTTTCTACTTTTTTCTGTTCTGTTGGATTGTCATTGCCTTATTAGCTATATGCTTTTTATGTGATTTCGTTCACTCTGTAAAAAGGAATATTACTTGCTTTCGTTAGGCAGGGAAGTATTCGAATATTCTTTCTCAACTGCTTTTAATTTTTTTTTCTTAATGTGTCAAAATTAGGCTAGCTGTGGTGCTTGGCCCAATAAAGAGGTCTCGCTTTTATCCCTTTCACTTTAAAAGCAATACTGAGAATAATGAGAGGGGTAAGCAAACATAAAAAGAATAAAAAAGTTTGAAGTATTTTGGATCTTAATTATTATAAAAATAAAAATATTTTTTATTTTTTATTTTTAAATATTTATAATTATGACAATGTGGAGTTAGCAATCCTTTAAACCTCTAAATTTATGAATTATTTTCCAAATAAAATATTAAAAAATATTCTTAATTTTTTATATGATTATGTTTATGAAAGTTATTAGTTAAAAATATTTTTCATGTATGTTATGCTACTTAAATTTTATTTTAAATGATAGTAGAATTCCTTAAAGCTAAAGATAGAGTGTGCATTCAAAGTGTTTGAAAGATGGTTTATATTGAACATGAATAAAAAAAATTGCATCATAGAGAGATACACATTTATCATAGAAACCTTCAAGTGAAAAAAATTGATTGAAAGTGGCAAACACACATTGTTTAAGATTTTCTTGAAATGTAGAAACAATTATGTATGTGAAGAATAAAACATGATATCTCTCTCTCTCTTTCTCTCACTCACACACACACACACACAAAATTGTGTTTTGTATATGAAAGATTTGATTCTAATCTCGCTTTCCCTTCTTGGGAAACAACATACACCAACATGCACCTTAAACATGTTGTAGGCTTAAATTGGAAGGGCAGACAATGACAATTTGAAGGCCACACAGTGAAAAATTGAAGATAAATTGGAAGGTGAGACAATGAAAATTTGAGGATAAAATGTTCCCTCATTGAAAATTTGAAAATAAATTGGAAGGCCAGACAATGAAAATTTGAAGATAAATTGGAAGGCGAGACAATGAAAATTTGAAGATAAAATGTTCCCTCATTGAAAGGCCAAACAATGAGAATTTGAAGATAAAATGTTTCCTCATTGTTTCCTCTTCTTACATGTTCAATCTTGATGAAACCACCCAAGTAATGCCCTTGATTACATAGGACAAAAACAAACACAACTAATATTCTTTTAGTTACAATAACACAAAAAACTCAATTTTCTTATCAACTCATTGTTGCTTAGAAAACTTTTAATTACCACCAATATATTATTATTATCTAACTCCAATAACCAAGGTGATAAATGTTTTTTTTTTTAAATAAAAGTGGCTATGCCACTAAACATTTTATTGATTAAAAACAAAGTTTACAAGCCCTGGTTCAAAAGGAGCATATCGACAGGAAAGAACTAGGGAAGAAAACCTTCGATTATAGCTCCAAAAAAGAAAAAGACAGAAAAGCTAGCCTAGAACCCCAACCAGACCTAGACAGATACCCCAAACACGAAAAAAACACTTAATCCCCCAAAGAAGCCCCCCACAGAAAAAGACCCAAAACAAGATACAATATCTTGGTACTAGATACCAAAGCAAAACACTTCTCCAAATCAGGCGGATCCAACAACATAGAATGATAGTGGTAGTAGATGATCCAAAGAGAATTTCTCTTTTTTATTCAGAGGGGGAAGTGTCACAGTTGAACGGTCTAAACAACTTCATCGAGCAGACAATGCAATGCGAAAAAAAGTTAACACCAGTGGACTGAGTCATAGGAGGAAGGTTGGCCATGAATAGGAAACACTTCAAAATAGTTTCCTCAAAAGAAACACATGTAAACCTGACCTGAAAATCAGACAGAAGAAGATCTCCAAAATAATTGTTAGAAAGAAAATCATTCATATGAGTAATCCTTTAATGGGGAAAAAACAAAATAGTGCAAATTTAAATGCTTCCCTAAGATCCGAACAAATGTAGAATTAGGAAGAAGGGGAAGCCGACCAAACACTAACAAGAATGTGCACAGGTAGTAAGAGAGTAAGAACAACCCCAAATTAAACACCAAGAATAACATTCACATGGAGGTGCAAAGGGAGTTTGATCCCTTCAAATCACTACCAAGTAGCCATAGGCATAAATAGAGCAATGAACTGGCATCGACCAGTGATAAATTTATATACTAATCCCTGCACATTGCAAAAACCCGAATCATGTGGCCACAAAAAAGAAAGCTACGAATTCAAATTTGATATTCCACTTTTGAACCATCCTTGTAGTGGAGAGAAGAGAAACCAAATAGAAATACAAAAGCACAACCATGGAAATCCAATGGTCGACAGAGCTGTCCATAAATACCACCACAAAACCAGAAAAGAACAAAACTAAAGGAGCTCGGCATGAAAATAAGATAACAAAATACATGAAGCAGGTAGTCCCAGGTGCACAAACCTCAAGCGCACCAAACTATAACAAATCTCTACAATTTTGCATAATCACAAAAGTGTTATTAGCCAATGGGTCTGCCAAAGAATTTGCTTCCATTAAGGCCAAAACCGATAAGGAGAAAGCACATAGAGCAATGTCAGTGAAAAGAGATATGCAACTAGGGAGTAGAATAGGGCACTAGAAAATTATGAGGTGAGAAAACCATAGGAAACCAAAACCATATGAAGCTGCAAATAAATTGCAAACTGAACAGGGGCGAATTTGAGTTGGAGATCAAATTAAAATAAAAAAAACATTGGAATGGAGCTCTGCAGATTTAGGTGGATAGGCATATGAATTGAGAAGGCAAATACAAAGGATGTTTAAAAAATTGAACTAGCTTCAACAGGTTGCTTATCATTTCTAGGTTCATACATATGTTACGTCGTCTTTTAGTTCATAGCTCCATAGGTAGTAGCTACAAATTTATATCAGAAAATTGTATTCAAAGCCAAGAGTCTTGGCAAGACATAACATCCTTGAAAATATTGGCATTAAAAGAGTTAAAGGTTGCAACATCTGAGGCATGGAAATCAAAAGCAAAAACAAACCAATGACAAGGGCCCAACAAAAATGCAAAAGAACACAAGGCCAATAGCATACCCACAGGACAAATTTAATGTATTAAAGGAAGTGTTTCATTATTGAATTCTTTATACAAAATATGCTTGTCAATTGCCTTGTTTTCCAACCAATCCAGGCCAAATGATTTACTTCTCTATACACATGAGATACATAATAGGATTTGAACCAGCACAATTGTTGGAGAACTTTATCTAACAAGTATTGTAATTGCCAAACCTGTGACTTTTGATTAATAATTTCATGAAAGGTAACCATAGAATCACCCTCAACAATTAGTGAATCCAAATGGAGGGCCCTTGCGAGGTCCAAACCTAGACTAAAGGCCTCTAGTTCAGCCTTATTGTTAGTGCCAAGGGGAAGGACCTTACAAGCAACTTTGATAATGTTACCATTTGAGTCCAATATTACTGCCCCAACCCAGACTTACCAAGGTTGCCCCTTGAGGCCCCATCATAATTTGTTTTGAAAAAATTAGCAGGAGGAGGCTTCCATTTAGCCTCTCTACATGCCAACACTTTATCCACCTTGCCAGTAAAAGACCCATGAAAGGGAAAAGATTTGAGCAGGGACCAATTTTTGATTACGAATCCATCCCAACTTGAGAAGAATTTTAAGCTTTCCAATTTTTTAAAGATATAAGATTTTGCCACTTCAAAAATTGAGAGTCCAAGGTTTTGAAGCATTTCATCTAACGAAGAGCCTTTGTTCTGAAAGATTCTATTGTTCCTCTCAATCCAAATTTTCCAGATGATTAAGGAAGGAGTTACTCTCTAGAGACAGTGAAAGAAAGAGGAGCCATTCAGTAAAGGCCAAGATTTAAACTGCAAAGTTAAGGAAGGACAAACTAATGAGCACTATCCCAACTTTGCATAAGCCCAATACCGACATTGCATTGTGAAACGACATCGAATGAAGAGGTGGTCCACAGATTCAATGAAATAACTACAAAAAACACAGGGGAAGGCCATCACAAGGCCCAATCTATCAAGTCTTTCAACTGTCAAGACTCTCCCATTTACTACAATCCATGCAAAGGCACCTGCCTTAGGGAGGTAGGCATCATCCCAGAAGAGAACGTGGGGAAGATCACATCAGTTTTGAGATTCCAAAAGAGATTTATAACCTTCTTTGACAGAGTAATTCCCCATCTTTGATTTTGTCCAAATTAGTATATCATCTTTCTCAGAGAAAACAATGCACCTTTTATCCAATTCTTTTTTAAAGGCTTCCTTAACAGATTGAGGAATATCAAAATTGTCAACTGATTTCCATGAAACAACATAAATGGAGTCTATGAGGACAACACTAAAGTAGTCAGCCACATAAGAGCCCCAAGCATTTTTTAGAAGAGCCATTAAATTACCCCAATCTGAAAAAGAAGACATAGTAGGATTCCCATTCCAAACATCCTCCCAAAATTTTGCTTTCCTACCATTTTGAATCTAGGAGAGGTGAGGAAGGATCACTAACCTACAGGAAGATATAAAATTCCACATTGTTGATCCACTAGGGAGGGAAGATGCCCTGAAAATGCACTCCCTGGGGTGTGGATACAAATATTTGGCAAACATTAACTTCCCCCATCTAGAGTCTAGATTTTGATATAATTTCCAAGTGAACTTGGCACCAAGGGCAACATTCTGATACTTGAGATTTTGGATACTAGTGCCACCTAGGTCCTTAGGCAAACAAACTTTCTCCTAAGAAATAAGGGGGAGTTTTTCTTTACCCCCCACATTGTCATTCCACAAGAAAGAACACAAAATTGATTTCAGTTGATTTAAGGTGGAACAATGAGCCTTTAACACTGACATCATATAAATTGGAACTACATTTAGGACATATTTGATCATTTGAATTTTACCAGCAAGGGAAAGCCATTTATGTTTCCAAAGAGAAATTTTGTTCTTAATTAACTTACAAACTCTTTCCCAGAATACTCTAAGGATGTTACCAGCAAAGAAAGGAATGCCAAGGTAGGCACAAGGTAAGGAGCCCACAGAGAAACCCCAAAAGCCGATTAGCCTATTTTGAATAAAATCTGGTACATTTAACAAAAATATTTTAGATTTAGCTAGATTGATCTTTTGGCCAGAGGCCAATGAGAAATCATTTAGGATGCTCTTGATTGCCTTAGCTTCAAGAATAGAGGCATGACCATAAAGCAAAGTATCATCAACAAAAAGGCCATGGGTTTGTGAGGTCTGCAAATTTGGAATTCTTATACCTTTCTAGAGATTTAAATGATTTTCCTTTTTAATTGACCAACTTAAGCCTTCAACCATAGGGATGAAAAGGAAAGGAGACAGTGGATCCCCCTGTCTAATACCCCTTGATGAAGAGAAGAAGCCACAAGAGGAACTATTTATCAAAATAGAAAACCTTACTAAGGAGATGCAGGAATGAATCCATTTAACCCAACTTTCTGAAAAGCCCAACTTGCGCAAGACAACAAGAAGAAAATCCCAATTCACCCTATCATAAGCTTTCATCATATCGAGCTTTAGGATCATGGCAGGTAACTTGAGTACCTTTATCGAATGCAGAATTTCACGGGCCACGATTGTGCCCTCAAAAGTTGCCCTCCCCAAGACAAAACCACCTTGCTCTTCGGAAATAATTGAAGGGATGATCTTAGCAAGGCATATAGAAATAGCTTTAGTGAAGATTTTGTAAATGGTATTACACAACGAGATTGGTCTGAAATTGGAAAAAGTGTAGGGGGGGTCTCTTTTAGGGATGATAGATATAAAAGTAGTATTGAGCTCTTTCAAGATAGTTCTATTTCTCCTAGCTTCTCCCATATCTCGCCAGTATTGTATTCATTAATATGATAATAAATTATTGTCCATATATTTGATATTATATAAAATTTTATTCATGTTTAACTACTATTTACTTAATTTATTATTTAATATTTAAATGGATAAAAACAATAATTATTTAATTTAATTAATTTTATCTTTACTATCTAAATTAATTTTATCCTAAAAAAATTACATACTTCTGTATTTATATATATATATATAAATAATGAAATTAGTATAAAAAGAGTATATTAAATTATCTTTATAAGAATATAAAAACTTCTAAATAAAGGTGAAAAGAATAAGTGGCTACAAGATATAAAATAAGTTAAAGATTATCTTTCTAATATAAAAAAAATACTTGATACTTCTGTCATATTTTCTCTAAAAAGAAACACATGAGGTTTATAATAGCTTTCCATCGCTCCCTATTATATATAATATTTTAATGTCAATAAATTTTTAGCTTTATGAAAAGAAAGACCTTAGACAACCGTATGTATATCTCATAATATAATTATCTAACAATCCCTACAGCTGTAACATGAGATTTGATCGATGTTTCTTTTTTTTTTTAAATAAAGCATGGGTTATGAAGTGGTTTTTTTTTTAAGAAACATATTTCACGGAAGCCCTAAAAACTGTGAGGGATTGGTTTAAAAGTATGTCTAGCATCAAATTTATTTTTTTATTTGAAAACATAGCATAGAAACCTCTATTTGTTTTTGAAGGGATGCCGCGACAAAAAGTCTATTGAGTATTTGGTACAATGATTGGGATTTTTACCAAGAAAGAGAGATTTATTGTGGGTTTCATGGTCAAGACGGTTGATTATTTATTTATTTATTTATTTTCCTTAATGCAAGTCAGAGTTAAACAAAATTGTACTACAATCTTTTATAATGCTTTTCTTTTCTATGCTAGATGCAATGCAATATTTATGCGATGCATGCATTCTAACAATGTAATTTATTTCATTGGAGACAATCTACATTCGGGATGACATAGACAACATTTAAAACTCTTTATTAAGAGAACATGATGAATGAGTGCACAAAGTTAAAGAAATTACTTCAATTTATATTGGTTTATTTTCTTTATATTATTAACTGCAGGGGTATCATGGAGGAGAGGATAGAAGAAGTCTAATAAATCTACTCCATTATGGTGCTCTAGTGATGGTAACATGAATACACAAAATCCATGAATTGCTTTTCTTTTCTTTTTTTCTCTCTGAACATATAAGAAAGAGGAAAAGAAATATCGCGAATGAATATATAAAAGATATTCTCCACATATTGCAAACAATAGCATACAGTCCATCTAATCATTATTGTTTTAAAAAAAACTCATTTCTTTATACAACATAGATTAATCCTTTACGATGAACACTAAATCTCATAAACTTTTCAAGTAGTTTTATTTTTGAAATAAGACAAATCTAAAGGTGCACATGCTAAATTCCTTCTCAAAACCCCAAGTATTAAATATTTTTCTCTATCCTTTATATAAATACTCTAAAACAATAGTTGTATGCATACTAAATAAGACAAAATAGTAGATGAAGGTTTCTCTTTTCAGCTACAATTTTGTAGAAGACTCACACATAAACATTATGAAATCATTTCACCCAATAACATTTACAAAGGAACATAAATAGGTCTCTTCTTGCACTCCTTCAAAAACTGAGAGCTTCTTTAAGATGTGAAGAACCTACACATAACACAAATTTCTTTTGTAGCCAATGGAGTGCTCACCACCCAACCGTAGACCGGAAAACCAGTCATCCCCGAGCTTGGAGGCCATCAAAGGAATCAGGTTACACACAATCTCAAACATGTATTAACATCAAACACACAAATGAATACAATAACACCCAAAATTAATATCAACCATTTTCAAAATAAATTAGTAGTTTAGAAAGTAGACTCGGAGCACTTGAATCCTTCTTGTTGTTCCATCTCAAAATTTTGAGTGTAAGTATCCTCAATTTCACGTCCAAGGTCAATATTTCCTGATTTTAACCAAAAAAAAAAAAAAAGGTGGCCACTTAAGCCCCCTTTTTGGGAACCAGCTTGGTGCACTTACCCTGTGGTTGTTGCATATATATCTCCTGGTCCAAATCCGCATGGAGAAAGGTATTTTTCACATCTAGCTATTCAAGATGCAAATCTTCGACAATCACAATACTAAAAATAGTATGAATATAAGTCATTTAACAACTAAAGAAAATATTTCATCAAAATCAATGCCCTTTTCTTCTTGTACAAATCCTTTTACAACAAGTCTAGCTTTAAATCTTCTTACCTCCTTCTTCCTCTTTCAACTTATAAACCCATTTTTTTGGTAAATCCTTTTTACCTATATGTAATTGATGAAGGGTACTCCCCTTACAATATAAAATTCGCAAAAGAACAATAGATAATGGCACAAACAAAATGCAAGAAGGAAGCAAATATTTTCTATTATCACTGAAATGAAAAATGAAATTACAACATTATATTTGCCATCGCATGGGCTTTTTGATTACATAAATCTACAAATGAAAGCCAACATCTATCCTATACTTCCCCCCTTCTATAGACCCACCTTCACATCCTTTATTTGGAAGGTGTAACTGCCCTAGAATCTTCTGGAAAGTGTAACTTCCTCAAGAAGATATTTTGAAATTTTATTAATTTTGGTAGTACAACTTCACGGAGTCATAACTTTTGATCAGATTGTCAGATTTTCTATTATAATACCTTTTCGGAAAGCTCTCAAGAGATGTTTCTCAAAATAGTGAGGCCCAAAGGCTTACCACTTTCATTTTCCATTAGTTTTTAGGCCCATCTGGAGCCTCTAAGTGCCTCAAAATTGACTTTAAAGATTTTAAAAGGGATTTTTGAAAATTGAAATTTCAATCTCTCGAATGAAAAATGGTATTGAAGTGATTTCTTTGTCATTGGCTTCAATTTACCATTCTATAGGTCTATGTAAGATTTCATGTCCAACCATGCATAAATATAAACTTACTAGAAATAGTAACCCTACCAAATTTAGCCTTATTGAAAAGAAACAACATTTTTTTGGGTGATGCAAGATTGCTCTTACACCCTGGATGCTCCTGCATCACACACCTGGGGTAATTTGAAAAGTGACCCTATCACTTCTTAGGAGTTAGAGGAAAACCAAGACGGTTAACCTCAGCCTCAAACAACCATGATGAATCTTCAACAAACCTTCCTCTCCACTTCACTAAGTACTCTAGATATTGTCTATTTCTCATGCTTCTACACACACAACTATCCAAAATTCCTTCTATCTCCTCCTTTTTTGAAGTTGGTGCTAGGATATTCCACTATGCTTCTATTATTTCTTCATCAATTCCTCCTTCATGATATTTTGTTAAATCTGAAATGTTAAACACAGGTGAAATATGAATTTCATCAGGAAACTCTACCTCATATGCATTTCATGAATCATGCTTCTTCAAGATCTTGCATGGTCTAAACTTTTTCATCTTTAATTTGTTGTATGTAGCAACTAGCCTTTCCTTTCACAAATGAACCATGACTTCATCTCCTACTTGGAACTCCTTATATCTCCTTTTCTAATCTGCCTTATCCTTATATTGTGAGTTCATCTTATTGATATGTTTCTTCACCTCTTCATGCAAATTCTTCAGGTACTCAGCAAAATCTTTAACTTCAACACTACTCTTCTCCCCCTTATCTATCTTTGTTAGTTCAAAAGTAGTTCTTGGACTACTCCCATACACAATCTAGAATGGTGATTTACCAATGCTCCTATTGATAGAATTATTGTAAGAAAATTATTCCTGTGGTATAATCAAATCCCATCCCTTGGGTTATCTCCTACTAAGAATCTTAATAGGTTACCCAAAATCCTTTTCACCACCTCCATTTATCCACCAGTCTGTGGATGGTGTGTAGAATTGAACTTCAAATTTGTCTTCAACTTCTTCCATAATGTCCTCTAGAAATAACCAACAAATTTGGTATCTCTATCTAAAACTATAATCTTCAGTAGACCACGTAGTTTCACCACCTCTCTAAAAAAGAACTCTACAATATGAACATCATTGGTTTTATGACATGAAATGAAATCTGCCATCTTTGAAAATCTATCCACCATCACAAATATGGAATCATGCCCTCTCTATGTCCTTGACAAGCCAAGAATAAAATCCATGCTGATATTCTCCCATGGCCTCTCAAGTATGGGTAATGGTTGATAAAATCCATTATTCTGACTTGTTTCTTTCACCATCTGGCATACTTTGCAACTTTGTACAAACTTCTTCACATCTTGTTGTAGTTGTGGTCAGTAATAATTCTCACTAACAAGAGCAATGGTCTTATCTTGATCAAAATTTCTAGCCAATCCTCCACTATGCTTCTCTTTGATTAGATTCTCTCTCATAGAACTCCTTGGAATGCACAATTTGCTTCCTTTAAACAAAATCCCATCTTGGATTAGGAAATCCAACCATCTTGTCCTATCCAATGTAAAAGGTTTCAAAGAAGCATTCCATGCTTCTACAAAGTTTAGATCTTCAGGATACAAAATCTTGAGCTCATTGAACCCAACAACTTCTATATTCATCTATATCAACAAATTTTTCCTTCTACTCAAGGCATATGCGACTTTGTTTGACCTTCCACTCCTATGCTTCAAAACAAAAGTATAACTCTGCAAAAACTCAATCCATTTTAAGTGCCTTTGATTTAACTTTCCTTGACTATTGAAACACTGCAAATCCTGGTGATCGGTATATAAAATAAATTCTTTTGGAAACAAATAGTGTCTCCATTTCTTCAAAGCCAAAACTATAGCATAAAACTCCTGATCATAGACAAAATATTTCTTCTTAGCATCATTTAAATTCTCACTAAAATAGGCAACATGCTTACCTTCTTAACTCAAAACAACTCCTATGGTAGTTCCACTAGCATCACAATCTACCTAAAAGACCTTGTTGAAATTTGGAAGTGCCAAAATAGGTTGCTCTATAAATTTCTTCTTCAACATATCAAAATTTTTGGCTGCTCCTGTAGTTCACTTAAACTCTTTTCTATTTCCTCTCATTACTTTAGTTAGAGGTGCACAAATACTACTGAAATCCTTAATAAACTTTCTATAAAAGCTTGCTATCTAGACCATGAAATGATCTTACCTCTGTAACACTCCTCAGAGTAGGCCATTCAATGATAGCTCTCACCTTCTATGGATCCATTTTAAGACCCTCTATTGAGACAACAAATCCCAGATACACCAAGTATTTCTTCACAAAACTACATTTTTCAAATTAATCAACAAAAAATCCTAGAAACTTGTTTAGAATAAGATGCAAGACAAGTGGAAAGTGCTGCAAAATGATAGCGTCTAGTGGTAGTACATGCAACATTGTGTATGAAGAGATTGTAAACAAATTGAGACAGTTATATAAAGTGAAACATCCCAGTCCCTACAAAGTTTTGTGGTTGCAAAAGGAACATTAGTTGGTGGTATGAGAACAATTTATGTTAAGTTTTCAAATTGGTAGTTATAAGGATGAGATATTGTGTGATGTAATCCAATGGATGCATGCCATATTTTGTTGGGTAGGCCTTAAAAATTTGATAGACAATTTGTGCATGATGGAAGAGTTGGCCATATTTTATTGTGTTTATTTCAATAGACTATATAATGACATCTACATTATCTTTTTATTATATGTAGATAACATGATTTTGTAGGGTTTAACATGCAAGATATATATGTATTCAAAATAAAATTATCCAATTCATTTACCATGAAGGATTTGGGTGTTGCAAAGAAAATCCTTGGTATGAGAATAAGAAGAGATAGAAAAATTTGCAAATTAACATTGTCTCAAAGGGATGCCAAATCAGTTAGTACACCTTTTCCCAACCCTTTTAAATTGACTAAGGAGATATGTTTGAAGAAATGAGGGCAGATAACTATATGCCTAAGGTTCCATAATCCTTGTTAATTAGCATCTTAATGTATGCCATGGTGTGTACAAGGCTATATATCGCACATGTAGTGGGAGTTGTGGCTTATATTTATGAACAATAAAATAAAGAGCATTGGAATGTAGTGAAGTAGATTCTCAAGTATTTGAGAGGTACTACTACCCAAGCATTATGTTTTGGAGGTTCCAACTCTACTCTACAAGGATATGATGATTCATATCTAACATGTAATATATATAGCATGAGGAGCACCACATGGTATGGTTTTATTGTAGGTGAAACAATAGTAAGTTGGATTTTGAGATTGCAAAAGGTTGTTGTACTTTTAACAACAAAATTAGAGTATGTTGTTGCTATAAATGCTAGTAAAGAGATGTTTTGGTTACAAAGGTGATGTAGAAACATCTTGGGTGCACAAGAAATATTGCATCAACAAAAAAAAATCAAGTTTCAATTAGAGTTTTGTTGTGTTTCCTTTGGTTTTTGGTTATTTCTT
Organism: Sequoia sempervirens; assembly: GCA_007258455.2. Lineage (NCBI taxonomy): Eukaryota > Viridiplantae > Streptophyta > Pinopsida > Cupressales > Cupressaceae > Sequoia > Sequoia sempervirens. The sequence continues at coordinate 23,404,708 of VDFB02105785.1, forward strand.
CAAGAAAATTTTAGAGGAAATTTGGTCAAATCAAGAATATTACCTTGTAGAGGAGCCAAATGGGTTGTCATAGATCAAAATTTCATGAAATCTAGATGAAATACAAGAATGATATGGTCTTGTGGTCTTTCAATCCATTATAAAAAATTATGGATATTTACTTGTGAATCAAATGATTGTGGAAAACATGACATCATCCAACCATGCATAGATTCCATGTGCATCTAGATGCTTGCAAAAAACTCAGATCTATATGGACTTGCAGGAAATTACAAGTGAACTACACATTGTGTTTGGAACCTATTTCAATGAGTTTTTCAACCTTGCAGGAATTTGACATCGAAGTGGTTTGTGGGAATCATGACATGATATGACCTTGTGAGAATTTCATGTGCATCTAGATGTTACATAGGAATGTTGGTGTCATTTTTTTTTTGTGGGAATTTTTATGTCAATTGGATGTTTGTGTGGTTTTTGTTGCCATTGGCATTTGTGAAGAAACCTTAGTGAATTGAACCTACGTGATGAAATAAATATGTTTTGATAAAAAAATTTGCTTATGACATCAACATGTCACTCAATTATATTATCATGTATAGATTGCAGAAAAGTACTATCCAATTGAACCTAAAGAGGGATTTCTTGATTGAAGTTTCCAATTGCAATTTTTTCATTTGCATCTACACTTGCATATTTCAACTTGCATCTACATTTGTAGAATTTTGGCTTCCATATGCACCTTATAGGTATTTGGAGGTCATTCAAACCTTATGGAATTTTGGTCTACATTTACAATTGTGAAATTTTGATGTGTTGTTGCACTTTGACATTTTTGCAATACTTTAGTTTTTGTAAATGCCAAATCTTGAAACCATTAAACTTCTTAAGGTTTGAAGTACAAAAGGAAAATATAGTCTTCATTTTAAGGGTCCTTTGGAGAATGAGTATAAGACATAAGGCTAAATTTTGGAACTAGATAATGGTAATGTAGGATCGTAGCTTTGTAGAACCCTATTATATTGATTTTTTATAATAAACAAATTATGTTTATTGAAATCAAGTGTGGGGAGTGTTTTAGGCTACATGATTGGGTAGCTTGGTAAGATCATACTTTCACAACTATATCAAAAGTTTTATGGAGGAATTGGAAAGAAGGAGGATAGTAGGGTGTATAATGATAGCTATAGTGTCATTCATCTTACAAAGAACTCAAAATTTCATTCTAAGAATTAACACATACAACTCAGGTATCATTTAATATGATCAATTTTGGAAGATGGATAGTTGAAGTTGGAAAATATACACACTAGGAAAAATCCTATAGGCATGTTGACAAAGATTGTAACTTGAGAGAAACTAATTTCTTGCTCTATTTTAGTTGGCCTTCAAGGATGATGGTGAAGATGAGAAACTTGTCAAGTTTGAAGTTGAAGCATAATTTGGTAGGTGTAGTAGTGGTGGAGTTGTAATCAGTCTCCAAGTGGGAGATTGTTGGTGGAGCTTGATTAGATTCTTGGAGTTGTTGGGATCATACTCCAAGTGGTATATTGTTGGTTATGGAATCTAATATTATTAGTTTTGGATCCTGTTTTAGTGATGGGGTCATAGGGGCTACCCACCCTATGGGATTTGGGGGTCACACATCCTGATAGGGGTTAAAGGTAAGTGCCCTTGAATGCCACATTTGATATATACTTATTCATTATAAATCAGGGTCATTTATCATTATGTCACAAATATGATGGTAGATATTATGTGGTTTTTCTTTCCTTAGAAGGTGGCCCCATGTTATGAGGGCATTGCATTACAATTGTGTATTGTATTATATTATCAGGAAACTATGAGATAAAGAAAAATAACTTACAATGGATGTGTTGTAGGTTGTATCCCTTTACTTTTTTGGACATAATAAAGGAAGGATTGGTTGTTTCTCTGTGGATGTAGCCCATATTGGGTGAACAACATATATATGTGTCTTTGTCTTTTTGTTTTATGTTATTTTTATATTTTATTTCTACATTTCACTTTATTATATATTTCTCTACAATCCTATTCCTAGTAGTTGTTTCATCCATTACATAATTTTTCATGACATTACCATCTGTCTACCCCATATCATTTTTAGTCATTTTCCATACTCACCTTGATCTTGATAATGATTGGGGAAAAAACTTAAAAAATGCTATAGAAAAATCTTGGCATGTCTCTCCTTTGGTCACACATTATATAATATCATGCCAATGCCTATATAGCACTATCCAACATGTATCTTAGAGAAAATATAATATTCCTATGTGGCATATTCCTTGGAGATCACATCTTGAATCCTCCATTAGATAATCTTCATGTGTCATATCTCCTACCTAGTAATTCTTTGATTCTTATCATAAGACTTGGTTCTCCCTTGTCATTAGTTCCAAAATTCCAACCCATCTAACCAATAGTCCTCCAAAACCTAGCCAATCCTAAAAGTAGTCCATCCAAATACAACAATCCTAATCCATGCAATCTAGCATGTCATCAAAAACATCCCTTGGTTTTGTTCCCATCCTTGCTATGAACCTTGATCCATTTTATTTGTATTATTGTTATTAGAATATGTCTTTTCCAATGCTTACATATTATTTTCAAGATGCGTCCTTCCCACATCAACAATGTTATCATCATCAATCATGTTTCATCTTGACTAGGGGCAAGATCATGTTTTTCCTTGCAACATTGTGCATGCTAGTTTGTGTGTATATTTCATTAATTAGAATTTGTCACGGTCCTTATAGTATATACTACCCTAACATTAAATGCAAAAATCCATAATTATTAACATGTGATTTCAAACTTTCAAACAACAAACTTGAAACATGCACTTTCAATGAAAAACCATAAGAATTGACATCAACCTTGACATACGGTCAAAACAATCCTTTGCATCATGAAAGTCTTCTTATCACTAATCACTTGTCTTATATGCAATGTTTCCTTCCCTAAACCATACATGATCCAAATCCATTTTTTGTCCTTTCTACACCTTGGAATAAGATAACATTGTTATGTGTTAGTTGACAGTTGTTTGTCTATTTTTTTGGCTTATTTTTTGATATTTTGATATTTCTTTTTATTTATATTTTGACCCACACTATGCCTACTCAAGGTCACCACAATCATTTCATATCATGGTGTGCTTTGAATGTTATATATTGGGGAAAGGTCTATTGTTTTCCATGTGTCTTGTTGGATGGTTGTCTCATCATGAATCCACCAAGAGATTCAAATTTCTTGTGAGTGTTGGGGCATCCTATTATCTTTTATTTTCTTAAAATTTGGTCCATGCATTGGATACATTATCACCTTGGTCTATATACCTTGGTGCATATCATCCATTTCTATATTAAATTAAAGTTGCTAAACTCAAAGTCAATATAACACATTATCACCAGTTCATCCACAATCATGTTTGTTGCATACCTTTTTCTTCATTTTTCCATCTATCATTTGACATTTATTTTTGCATCTTCTCTTCTTTCAAAGATCATCCATGCAGTTTATGCATAGATAATCTCTAAGGGGGCATCAATCATCTCACTTTTCTAATTTGACATTTGTTACCCTATTGGGACATGTCATCATCTCCATCTTTTCTAATTTTTCTTCTTATTTATTTTTATTTTCTTTGTAATAATGTCACATTGAACAATACTTCAAAGAGGGAAAAAATATAGACTCTAAAATTAATTTTCCTAAATTTTGACCTTTAACTAGCGTCATATCACCCTATTTATTAATCTTTAATTAGTCATCACACTCATCACTTTATCACCATCATTAATTATTTACTAATTAATTTACCATTTATTATCATCTATTTATCTATTTATTCAATTAAATGAGAACTAATTGTTCATTTTCAAATAAATTCCATTTTTGTCTCTTCACTCAACTCCTTCATCACTTATAGTTAACTTTATCTGATTTAATAATTTTCTTCTAACATTCATCAAACGTCGTTATCTTCAAATGAAAACTTCTTTCTCAAATTTATCCATCAATTAAGTTAAATAATCCATTAATATCCTCATATCACTTTAAAATGACAAATTCCCAACTTTAGTTGACTCCACCAACAATTTAGTTAACTCAAGTCTTCATTCTTATCATCATCTCCTAATTCATTTTTCCTCATAAGTCTATAAATTAGTCATTTCCTTCATCATTTGGTACATATCTAACATTTTATGAAAATCAACTTGTCAAAATTAGATATCATCTAAATATTGTGTTACGTTGCTTGATTGCATCTATATTCCAATAGAAAAATCAACACTAGTCTTGAGGTTTATAGTGGGATTATTATAATAGAATTAAGATTTGGTTCTAGTTTATGTTTTCATATCTAGTTGATTTCTTATTTTTCAATTTGATTGCATACAATAATTATTGTATTAAGAACAAACCAATCAAAATCTAAAACAAAACAAAAAAATTACTAATTATACAAATTTTACCATCACATCTCTTAAACATTACTTAGTCTTAGCTATTTAAAAAAAATCTATGTATGAGATGTTTACTCTATACAAATCTTTTACTTTTCAAATGAGGTCTCCAAATCTTTAAACATAAGATTTTAGCATCATGTGCAATATTAGAATTAAGTTATTTTTACCCTCCTTTTATTATTCTTTCTTAATCATTATACTAGATCACCCAATTTAAACCAAACATTAATACATAAATAAATATATAATTGTTCAAAAATTGTTTATATATTAGTGATTTTATTTTTAAAATATAATAATAATTTAATAAAAATAAATTAGAAAATTAAAAGATTGTTATATAATTTTAATTTCAGTTAAAGTAAAATATACAAAATACACAAAATATTAATATCAATTTAATTTATAATAAATTTCTTAGTTTAATTTATAAATTATTTTCTAATTCTGCAGTCAATTAGAATCAATAAAACATGTTCAATGAAAAAATACAAATAATTTTTCTTGTCTCTCTGCAATCATGATGATGATGGATCACAAAATTTGATCCAGGTCACAGAAAATGAAATCTAGAAACTTTTACAACAATGATCAATATGAATTGTAGAAACATTGTATTTGTAAAAACAACCAGCAGAAAACTGCACTGATCAAAACCACTCTTGTACAAGGAGAAATCCATGCATATAGCCAAGGTGTTGGGAATTAAATACAAACGCAGTGAAGCTCCTTAGGAAGACTTCTGCCATTAACAAATGCTTCTGTTTTATTAAAAAAACAGCAGAAAACAGTACTGGTCAAAGTCACCCTTTATAAAAGGGGAAACCATAACTTTGGGATTTAAAAACAAAGAAGCTACAGTTAAGCTCCTGGCAAGGCATCAGCAAACCTCCACAGGGCATGAAGTATGAATAATAAGAGCAGGCTTATTATCTGTTTCACCAGAACCAGAAGGATGCCTGTCATCCACATAATATATCTGCACAGAACCAGAATTCCCGCCCTTCACATACTCATACAGCCATTTAACACCCAAAATTAGTGCCAGTCCGAAAATACCCGCAAATAAGAGGCCTGCAACTGTCAGAAATAGCACCATTCCCAGGGGTATCAATATGGGAGAAAGCAGGATCAAAACAGGGGCTAAAATTACCGAACATATTGCAATTCCTGCCACAGAAAGCGCCGCCAGAAACAGCAATTTTGCACACGATATAAACAACGTTGCAAAGCATAAAACATGAATCGAATCTGGTGAATGGTCGTGGATATTGCTCAAACCAGTTACATATCTCAAAATATCAATTAATCCCACATGGAATTTAGGCATTTTAAAATCCCAGAAACCGAGCATGTCCCTGCAGCTCTATACTTGTTTAGATCTTGATTTCTTCGTTCTCAGGCTTGCCCGGGGACAATCTGTACACGTAATTTGGTTATCCTGCAACAAAGAATTCAACCTCGGTTTTGAAATTCTGGTTTCTACTTTTTTCTGTTCTGTTGGATTGTCATTGCCTTATTAGCTATATGCTTTTTATGTGATTTCGTTCACTCTGTAAAAAGGAATATTACTTACTTTCGTTAGGCAGGGAAGTAGTCGAATATTCTTTCTCAACTGCTTTTAAATTGCTTTTTTTTATAATTTTCTTAATGTGTCAAAATTAGGCTAGCTGTGGTGCTTGGCCCAATAAAGAGGTCTCGCTTTTAACCCTTTCACTTTAAAAGCAATACTGAGAATAATGAGAGGGGTAAGCAAACATAAAAAGAATAAAAAAGGTTGAAGTATTTTGGATCTTAATTATTATAAAAATAAAAATATTTTTTATTTTTTATTTTTTAATATTTATAATTATGACAATGTGGAGTTAGCAATCCTTTAAACCTCTAAATTTATGAATTATTTTTCAAATAAAATATTAAAAAATATTCTTAATTTTTTATATGATTATGTTTATGAAAGTTATTAGTTAAAAATATTTTTCATGTATGTTATGCTACTTAAATTTTATTTTAAATGATAGTAGAATTCCTTAAAGCTAAAGATAGAGTGTGCATTCAAAGTGTTTGAAAGATGGTTTATATTGAACATGAATAAACAAAATTGCATCATAGAGAGATCACATTTATCATAGAAACCTTCCGGTGAAAAAAATTGATTGAAAGTGGCAAACACACATTGTTTAAGATTTTCTTGAAATGTAGAAACAATTATGTATGTGAATAATACAACATGATATATCTCTCTCTCTTTCTCTCACTCACACACACACACAAAATTGTGTTTTGTATATGAAAGATTTGATTCTGATCTCGCTTTCCCTTCTTGGGAAACAACATGCACCTTAAACATGTTGTAGGCTTAAATTGGAAGGGTAGACAATGAAAATTTGAAGGCCACACAATGAAAAATTGAAGATGAATTGGAAGGTGAGACAATGAAAATTTGAGGATAAAATGTTCCCTCATTGAAAATTTGAAGATAAATTGGAAGGCCAGACAGTGAAAATTTGAAGATAAATTGGAAGGTGAGACAATGAAAATTTGAAGATAAAATGTTCCCTCATTGAAAGGCCAAACAATGAGAATTTGAAGATAAAATGTTTCCTCATTGTTTCCTCTTCTTACATGTTCAATCTTGATGAAACCACCCAAGTAATGTCCTTGATTACACAGGACAAAAAAAAACACCACTAATATTCTTTTAGTTACAATAACACAAAAAACTCAATTTTTTTATCAACTCATTATTGCTTAGAATACTTTTAATTACCACCAATATATTATTATTATCTAACTCCAATAACCAAGGTGATAACTGTTGTATTCATTAACACGATAATAAATTATTGTTCATATATTTGATATTATATAAAATTTATTCATGTTTAACTACTATTTACTTAATTTATTATTTAATATTTAAATGCATAAAAACAATGATTATTTAATTTAATTAATTTAATCTTTACTATCTAAATTAATTTTATCCTAAAAATGTACATACTTCTTATTATATATATATATATATAATGAAATTAGTATAAAAAGAGCATATTAAATTATCTTTATAAGAATATAAAAACTTCTAAATAAAGGAGAAAAGAATATGTGGCTACAAGATATAAAATAAGTTAAAGATTATCTTTCTAATATAAAAAAAAAAAAAAAAACTTGATACTTATGTCATATTTTCTCTAAAAAGAAACACATGATATTAGTCTTGTCCAAGTCATAATTTTTTTTCAAAAAGTCTTTTTGAGGTTTATAATAGCTTTCCATCACTCCCTATTATATAGAATATTTTAATGTCAATAAATTTTTAGCTTTATGAAAAGAAAGACCTTAAACAACGTATGTATATCTCATAATATAACTAACAATCGTACCTTGGTGTGTAATGGGTACATCGAAGAGGTGTGGAAGGTCAATTAGGAAAAAAATTGGTTTATATTTTGCATACATTTGTGTAGTACATGAGATCAATTTGTATGTCATTTTATAGAAGATTTTAGGCATTTAGAACTAGGAGAGATAGCGATATGAGAGATGGTATGCTTGTAGAAATCAATGCAAGGAGTAATTGAATGCTCTCCAAAGCACGAAGTGAATGAGAAAATGTTGTGGATTTAGGTGGCGGCGATGATCATATGCCTAACATTGATGGTGAAGGATGTGAATTAAAGTTATTAATCTATCGAGGTATCTCCTTCTCGATGCTTCTTTCATTGTGGTGAAAACAAGTGCTTAAACGACGGACAAGAGGTGGTGGCTCTGTGGTTGCAGAGGAGATGGAGGCTAAATTTTCACTCAAGATGAGGATACAACTCTCCCTATTCCATGGTGAAGCATCGACAAAGAGATCAAAAGGTTTATTCCTTTACAATGATGAAAGATTAGTGCAAGTAGTGTAATTAATATTGGGAAAAAGGTTTGGCGACCTCAAGCATAGGTATAGGAAAAATATGGACATTTATTCGTTGATAATGGCTTGGGGCTTAGATTTGGGAGAGCTGACAAAAATTGTGAAAGGGGTGATGAAGGCACTGGTGTATGAAGATTACCTGAAGGGCATGGACACAATCTTGGAATGGGCCATTCCAGGAGTAGGAATGGATTTTAGTGAGGGAATTGAAAATGAAGAGGATGAAGAAGCCGAGAGATACACTCCCTTTATAAGATGGCTAGAAGGAAGGCATAAAGCCAGCTAGAGAGAGGATGTAGCACATAGGTGGAAAGCGTTAAAAGCGTTTGTGGAATTAATGGAAGTTGACGCGATAATAGAGCAAGTGAAAGCTGAAACAAAGCAGTTGGAGCAGAAGGAGTTGCTACCTCGGAAGAAGAAAAAGATCATTGTGGTCAAAATAGAAGCTATGGCAGGGAGCTTGTCCAAAGCTTATCAGTAAATTAATCCTTTGTCATGAAATTTTGATTCCTTTTGGTTTCCTGATGTCAAATTTTGGGTTTCAAATTACAGGGATTGTAGGGAAGGTGGTGTCGGTTTGTAGGGTAGTTAGTAATTAATTGAAAAAACTATGAATGGAATTTTGAGCATAAATTTTGATTCTGAAGTAGTTGTTTGGGGTCTAGCTTAATGTCGTTAGTCTGTAATTTTTTGAGAAATTGGGGTTACAGTAGATGAATATTTGAATGGTAGATGGCCTGTCAAGAAAGTTGGATGGTAGATGGCCTATCAAGAAAGTAAGAGGATGATGTAATTTGACTTATCTTTATCTATATCAATAAAGCAAAGTATTATTACTGATAAAAAAATATATATTATTATAAATTTTTATTTTGTGTTAAATGTATTAACTATTAAATTCATCACATACTCTCTAACATATTAACATACATACAATTTTCATTTTCTTAATCTATCCAAATATCAAATTAAACTATGAGATTTTTTATAAATTAATTTAATTTGATTTATATAGAAATATATTAATTAGTAATTATAATAATTTCATATTTATACTTAATATTTTGTATTATAGAATATAATATATATTAGTATATATAAGATATTAATTATATATATATTAAAGAAGAATATAATATAATTTTGTTGAAGATTATAATATATAATAATAATAAATAATATAATTATATATTTATAAAAAAAATTATTATATAAAATGTACACAATATATTAATTAATGCTCATATTAGGATCTTGGCCGTAATTTTAATTTTAATAAACATACTCTAAAACCCTCATCGAAACCTTATTTTCAGGCTGCAGCTCGCCAGTTAGGAATAGTTTAGAGGAGCGAAAACCAATAGCGAGGGAAAGTAGTAAAAGGTGGCAGTAGTAAAAAATAGCCAAAAAATGGTGTAAATAAAAATATGTCACAATGGTTGTAAAAAGAAACAAAATAAAACCATGGCGTGTCGAATGAAAATGTTTTAAAATGGTGAAAAACATTAACGAGCCAGATTGAAATAACTATATTGCCTTGTCGTGTTAACCGTTGATAGTAGAAATTAGATCGACCATTTCCAAATATGATACGCCTTCGGCATAATTATCTAACAATCCCTAAAGCTGTAATGTGAGATTTGATCGATGATAAAGCATGGGTTAGATGAAGTGGTTTTTTTTTAAGAAACATATTTCACGGAAGCCCTAAACACTGTGAGGGATTGGTTTTAAAGTATGCCCGTGAGTGAAGCATCAAAATTATTTTTTTATTTGAAAATTTAGTAGCATTAGAAACCTCTTTTTTTTTAGGGATCCCACGACAAAAATTCTATTGAGTATTTGGTACAACGAAGGGGATTTTTACCAAGAAAGAGAGATTTATTGTGGGTTTCATGGTCAAGACGGTTGATTATTTATTTATTTATTTATTTTCCTTAATGCAAGTTGGAGTTAAACTTACAATATTTTATAATGCTTTTATTTTCTATGCTAGTTGCAATGCAATATTTCTGCGATGAATGCATTCTAACCGTGTAATTTATTTCATTGGAGACAATCTACATTCGGGATGATAGAGACAACATTTAACTCTTTATTAAGAGAACATGATGAATGAGTGCACAGAGTTAAAGAAATTACTTCAATTTATATTGGTTTATTTTCTTTATATTATTAACTGCAGGGTTATCATGGAGGAGAGGATAGAAGAAGTCTAATAAATCTTCTCCATTACGGTGCTCTTGTGATGGTAAGAGGAATACACAAAATCCATGAAATGCTTTTTTTTTCTCTCTAAACATATAAGAAAGAGGAAAAGAAATACCGTGAATGAATATATAAAAGATATTCTCCACATATTGCAAACAATAGCATACCGTCCATCTGATTATTATTTAAAAAAAAAAAACTCATTTCTTTATACAACATAGATTAATCCTTTACAATAAACACTAAATCTCATAAACTTTTCAAGCAGTTTTATTTTTGAAATAAGACAAATCTGAAGGTGCACATGCTAAATTCCTTCTCAAAACCCCAGGTATTAAATAGTTTTCTCTATCCTTTATATAAATACTCTAAAACAATAGTTGTATGCATACTAATAAGACAAAATAGTAGATGAAGGTTTCTCTTTTCAGCTACAATTTTGTAGAAGACTCGCACATAAATTTTTACCATGGTCAACAAGATTTTACAAGCAACCCAACAGGGTTGTAAAAATTATGAAATAATTTCACCCAATAACATTTACAAAGGAACATAAATAGGTCTCTTCTTGCACTCCTTCAAAAAATGGGAGCTTCTTTAAGATGTGAAGAACCTACACATAACACAAATTTCTGCTGTAACCAATGGGGTGCTCACCACCCAATCGTAGATCGGAAAACTAGTCACCCTTGAGCTTGGAGGCCATCAAAGGAACCAGGTTACACACATCCTCAAACATGCATTAACATCAAACACACAAATAAATACAATAACACCCAAAACCTAAGGATTCACATGCACATTGAATCTTCTCAAAGATTCAAGAAGGGGGAAGACTTAGGAGATATCACTACCCAATGGAGAAACATGTATATTTAAATAAAGATCTGTACAATATATCACAAATTCTCTCCACCTCTCCATCCATCCAACTCCATAAAATAATCCTAGGCACTCATACACAAAAACCCCATACTCCCATAATGTGGGTACTCATACCCAAAATCTCCACCTTCTCACAGGTTGGAGTTTTCCCCATTGGAGGTTCATCCTCTCTCGACCCCATACTTGGGAAGCTCTCAAATTCTACGAGAGCCATCCCCATACAACCCAATACAATAAAAACAATACAAAAACAACACAATAATACTTCAAATGAATACTTAGTATTTTCAAAAATTAATAGATTCAACCAAAAACAACACAAAGGGATTGAAACAAACCTCTTACACTTTCCAGGACGAAATCTGTGGAAGTGCCCAATCTTTTCCTTCAGAACTCTCCTTCACCGAAAACAACTTCTTCCCCAAAAACTAGAACCAAAAAAGAATACCCATTTTCCAAAAGAAAACCAACCACTCCACAATAAAAAATAGAAAGAGATAAATAGAAGTTCACCTAAATTTGTTTCCAAACAACTCTTGCTTTAAAGCACTCAAAATAAGTGAAAATCTGATCAAAATTTATCCATTTACAACCCATTTCAAATCCAAATTCGTCACCCTTAAAGCTAGGCCTTTTTGAGAGGTCATATCTTGATTTTACTTCACAATATGACTTGAACTAAGTGCCTAACCCTTGGGTTAACACCTGAGGGGTTTGAAAAAAACAAAAAAACATAAAATAACCTTTTTTTAACCCCTTTTTGAGTCAGTAAAGAAAATAAAAAAAATAAAATATCCCCAATTAAAATTTTCCAAATTAAAGGAAACTTAACACTTAAAACATTTAAACACTTAAAATAAAACTATATAATAAAAATAACATTCAAGTCTCAAACCACTTTACAAATTTTACATCACAATAAGACTATAGTCCCCATGGACTATAGTCGGCATTCACAGGGTTTATCACAGAGGGTTCCTTGAAGACCTCCAATTCCATTGGCCATGGAATTTGTATGTGCACACTCAATTTCACACATTAATATATCCAATAAAATCATATATTCAAAGCAACTAAAACATATATATTCACATCATATAATTTCCATCACAATTAAATCACATTAGAAAATCAATTCATAGTTACAATAGTCATATAAATTCATCCCCATTAAATCCTCCTAATAACATTTATTCATTTTTTTTCATATAGTAATGATAATTCAAAATTCATAAATTTTATTAATTCTACTTGAGCATCCATATTAATCAATAATATCCAATATGAGGTCGAACGTTCACATCACCACAATATGAAATCAAGACAAGGTCTAATTTCAAATATCATAACATGAATAGCATCATAAAGCATCAATATATATCAAAAAATAATGTCTAATAGTTAAAACACAAATCAAACTATCTATCCAAAATAATAAAATAGTAGTATCAAGTATCACTGGTGGGTCTCACATCCTCCCCCCTAGGAATGAACTTCTTCTTGGAAGTCGTCAAAGAGGTGAGGTTATAGTTCCCTCAACTGAGAGGCATCTTCCCATGTAGCTGCAACCTCATCATATTTGTCCCATTGGACCCTACCCTGGTCTAGCTCCCGCCGTCGAAGGGCCAACATCCGACGAGCCAAAATATGAATGGGATCCAATGCTAGCTACCTGTCTGACTCCACCTGCAAGGCATCCCAATCTAGTATATGAGAATCATCATGCACATAACGTCATAAAACTGAAACATGAAACACATCGTGGATGCATGACAGGCTAGGTGGCAAGGCTAAACGATAAGCTATGAGACCTATCCGCTCCAGGATCTCAAATGGTCCCACAAATCGAGGTGCAAGCTTAGAGCCCTTCCCATAATGGATTGGAATTTTATGTGGTCTCACTCTCAGGAATACTTGGTCACCCACTGAAAAGATTCTATTGATTCTCTTAGCATCGACATACTTCTTTTGACAGTCATGTGCCTCCCGTAGACATTGCCTAATCAAATCTACTTGCCACTCCATATCCTAGACCAAATCTGGTCCAATAGCCACTCTGTCCTCTATGCAATCCCAACTCAAAGGAGTCCTGCAAGGTCTTCCATACAATGCCTGAAAAGATGGCATGTCGAAAGAACTGTTGTGCCCATTATTATAGGCAAACTCAACCAAGAACAAATAATCCTCCCAATGAGATTGGTGATCCATCACACACATACATAGCATATCCTCTAAAACTTGATTCACCCTCTATGTCTGCCCATCTGTCTCAGGATGATAAACAACACTGAAGTTGAGTTGAGTTCCCAATTCCTGCTATAATGATGTCCAAAATTTTGATGTAAAGAGTGGGTCTCTGTCAGAAATGATCCTGCGAGGGACTCCGTGAAGTCTGACAACATCATCTAAGAATATTCTTGCTATTGTTGGAGTTGTATAAGTCGTACACACAGGTGAAAAATGGGCTAATTTGGTCAATTTCTCCACAATTACCATGATGGCATAATGGCAGCGTGAAGTCAAAGGTAGACCAATAATAAAGTCCATTGAAATGGTATCCCATTTTCACTCAGGAATATCATGTGGATAGAGAAGACCTGCTAGATGTTGATGCTCAGCTTTGACTCTTTGACACTCAAGGCACTGAGTCACAAAATTTGCAATGTCTCATCGCATCCCTACCCAATGATAAAGTTGTCTAAGGTCAGCATGCATCTTCTTCACTCATGGATGTGCTGCATAAGGTGGCCTGTGTGCCTCTGAAAGTATGACTGTACGGAGATTGGCTATACTAGGTACATAATTGACCGTTAAGATGTAATAAGCCATCAGACTGTAAGGTATATCCTGAAAACTTTTCCTTAAGGGCACTTTGTGACTGGATCTCTTGCTGGACCTCCATGTACCACTCATCCCCAAGTAAATGTTGCAGTATTTGACTCCTCAAATCAGTGCCCAAATACATGGATGATAGTTCATGTCACCTCCTACTCAAAGCATCTGCTACAACATTCTCCTTCCCTTTTATGTAATGCACATCAAAATCGTATTCGCATAAAAACTCCATCCAACACCGTTGACGTGCATTCAAGTTCGATTGAGTGAATAGGTATTGTAGGATCTGGTGGTCTAAATGTAACTCAAAGTGATGACCTAGAAGAAAATTTCTCCAATGAACTAGAGCGTGAACTACTGCTACCAACTCCAAATCATGAGTAGGGTAGTTCAACTCATGGGTCTTGAGTTTTCGCGACTCATGCGCAATCACTCTACCCTCCTGCATAAGTACTGCACCTAAGCCATCAATTGAGGCATAAGTGTATACCATGAAATCCATCGATGGATCTAGGACTACTAAAATAGGAGCTCCAAATCATGAGTAGGGTAGTTCAACTCATGGGTCTTGAGTTTTCACGACTCATACGCAATCACTCTGCCCTCCTGCATAAGTATTGCACCTAAGCCATCAATTGAGGCAATAATGCATACCATGAAATCCCTCAATGGATCTGGACTGCTAAAATAGGAGCACTAGTGAGATGCTCCTTGAGGGTCTGGCAGGCCCTCTCACACTACTCTGTCAACTCAAACTTCTTCCCTTTCCATTGAAGAGAAGTGATAGGATGTGCAATCCTAGAAAAACCCTAAAAAATATGACGATAATATCCTGCTAAACCCATTAAACTCCTAACCTCTGTCACTAAAGTGGGTGCTGACCAATCCATAATAGCCCTGATCTTCGATGGATCTACTGAGATACCATCACCAGATATAATATGACCAAGATAATGAATCTCTGAACGAAAGAATGTACACTTCGACAAGTTACCATATAAATGATGCTCCCTCAAACACTAAATAACCTATCGCAAGTGCTCCTCATGCTCCTTCTCAGACCATGAATATATCAAAATGTCATCTAAGAATATTACCATGAAATGATCTAGGAAAGTACGAAATACTCCATTCATGAGGCTCATGAACACTGCAGGAGCATTCATCAATCCGAATGGTACCACTATGAACTCGTAGTGGCCATACCTAGTCCTAAATGCGGTCTTATGAATATCTGCTTCTAAAATCCACAACTGATGATAACCAGACTTAATGTCAATTTTTGAGAACACTCTCGCTCCCTGCAATTGATCAAACAAATCGTCGATCCTCAGAAGTGAGTAACAATTCTTGATTCTCACCTTGTTCAGTTCTCTATAATCTACACAAAGACTAAGGGATCCATCCTTCTTCTTCACGAAGATGACAGGAGCGCCCCAAGGTGAGACACTTGGACAAATATGGCCCTTCTCTAACAACTCCTCTAACTAAATCTTGAGCTCACTTAGCTCATGTGTAGTCATCCTGTAAGGTGCCCTTGATATCGGTTGAGCTCCTGGTATCAAATCTATACGAAAGTCAATCTCTCACCAAGGTGGCATACCTGGTAACTCAGAAGAAAAAACATTTGAAAACTCCCCAAGAATAGGATTGTCATCCAATGAAGTATCTATCTTCTCCTCGTCCAAAACATTAACAGTGATGGAAAACATCTGACATCCCTTTCACATACACTGCTTCAACTACATAGCAGATAGAGTGCGAAGGGAAATGGGTCTCTGTACCCCTGAAATCACCATTGTTGTACCTTGCTCATCTACACACTTAATTGTCTTTTGACGACAATCTATCTTAGCTTGGTGTGCCTCGAGCTAATCCATACCCAAAACTAATCCATAGAAGCCCAACGAAGTAATATGAAGGTCAACTAAAGTGGTCAAATCTCCAACTCACAGTGGACAAGCTCTAACTACAGAATCTCTAGGCACCTTGGTCCTTGAGGCTAACTCAACCTCCCATCTATCATCTTGCCTAGATTCCACTAGCTTGCCACGTTCTGCTACAGATGGGGATATAAAAAAATCTGATGCCCCATAATCAAATAAAATATATACATGAATATTGGCAATCATACCTGGGGCCTCAATTACCATGGCTTGATGCTTGGCTTGGTGGTTCTTGACCGCTGCATAAACTTTATGAAAATTCCCTGCACCCCCCACTATCTGCTCAAATCCTGCTGCTCGTTGCCCTCCAGCTATAAAACCTCAAGGACACTCCTTGGCTAAATGTCCTAATTCACCACACACAAAGTAAGCACCTCTGTTTTGACCCTGAGATGACTGTGTCTTGTTGAACTACTGTCCACCAGACCTAGTAGATCCACTATGTCCACCACGAGAAGACTGCTAAGAATGTGTTGGAGTAGCACCCTATGTCTATAGACGTTGATCCCTATGGGGACCTTGTGATTGCCATGGTCTAGACTATCCACCCTGAAATCCTTTATGAGGCCTAGTCCTTTGACTAAATTGCTGCTACTAGGGAGGCCTAGATGATCCTGTAGGGGGTCTAGATCCTCCCTTAAAAGGAAAAGGAGGTTGATGGAAGCCATGTACCCATGTAACCGAATTATAGTTTTGATAGCGTTCATGTGCATCATGGGCTTTCCCCTAAATCTCCTCTACAATAAGGGCATTTTCCACTACAACCTGATGGTTCCCTAGATCAACCATACATGCAAGTCTTGATATGCTAGCATTCAGACCCTATATAAATTGATTGAAAAGAAGCTTCTCATCATGAAGATAGTCTACATAATGCAGCAAATCTAGGAACCAACTCTCGTACTGTGCTACTATCATTCCCCTCTGCTGAAGATCATGAAACTCATCAATGTGACACTGTATAAAATGCTTAGACAAGTAGCATGCTCTAAAATGCTCAAGGAAATTCTCCCATGTAATGGTGTCCATAGTAAAGTGATGCTTTCACTCCTCTTGGTGCTACCATGTAGATGTGTCTCCAAGTAAATGTATAGAAAAACGTTCTTTGAGATTGCTTGCATACGTATGCAACCCAAAACACCTCTCAAGACTAAGAAGCCAAGCTTCAGCCTCAACACTATCTGTGGTTCCTTCAAATTTTGGAATACGCAAACATAGCAAGTCCCTAATCTAATCACTGACATCACAAGCTACTCTAGACTCAACTCGTACCTTTAGTCAGGGTACATAAGGTGGAGGATCCATATGAACCAAACCTCTCTCTCCATTATCATACTGCTCATTATGAACATGAGGGAGACTCCTGCTACGCTCTCTACGCTCTAACCTATATGCTTTTGTAGAATCCTGTGTTTGCTCATGACAGGGACCCTCCCCTACATCTGGCAATTTGGCATGTATCACTCCAATCAAATCTTCGAGTGCATGGAGGATATGTGAATTGAGGTTTGGTTGCAGCTCATTCTGTGGTACCTTAGGAACCTCTGGTACTACTGGTGGTGTTGCAGATCTCTCTCCTTGTGTTCCACGTCCTCTACCACGTCCATGACTACGTCTGCACCCTACTCCTCTCTTAGGTGCCATCCTCTACATGACAATGCCAATATGTACTATTAACATGATGTATGCATAAACCCAGAGCTCCCAGTGTTTGAAAACTGGGCTTTGATACCAAATGTAATGCCCTCGATTACATAGGACAAAAAAAAACACAACTAATCTTCTTTTAGTTATATGTGAGACCCACCAGTGATACTTGATACTATGCTATTTTATTATTTTGGATAGATAGTTTGATTTGTGTTTTAACTATTAGACATTATGTTTTGATACCGATTGATGCTTTATGATGCTATTCATGTTATGATATTTTGACATTAGACCTTGTCTTGATTTCATATTATGGTGATGTGAATGTTAGACCTCATATTGGATATTATTGATTAATATGGATGCTCAAGTAAAATTAATAAAATTTATGAATTTTGAATTATCGTTACTGTATGAAAAAATAATGAATAAATGTTATTAGGAGGATTCAATGGGGATGAATTTATGTGACTATTGTAACTATGAATTGATTTTCTAATGTGATTTAATTGTGTTAGAAATTGTATGATGTGAATATATATGTTTTAGTTGCTTTGAATATATGATTTTATTGGATAGATTAATGTGTGAAATTGAGTGTGCACGTACAAATTCCATGGCCAATGGAATTGGAGGTCTTCAAGGAACCGTATGTGATAAACCCTATGAATACCGACTATAGTCCATGGGGACTATAGTCTTATTGTGATGTAAAATTTGTAAAGTGGTTTGAGACTTGAATGTTATTTTTATTATATAGTTTTATTTAAGTGTTTAAATGTTTTAAGTGTTAAGTTGCCTTTAATTTGGAAAATTTTAATTGGGGGTATTTGATGTTTTTTTATTTTCTTTATTGACTCAAAAAGGGGTTAAAAAAAGGTTATTTTATGTTTTTTAAATTTTTTTTCAAACCCATCAGGTGTTAACCCAAGGGTTAGACACTTAGTTCAAGTCATATTGTGAAGTAAAATCAAGATATGACCTCTCAAAAAGGCCTAGCTTTAAGGGTGATGAATTTGGATTTGAAATGGGTTGTAAATGGATAAATTTTGATCAGATTTTCACTTATTTTGAGTGCTTTAAAGCAAGAGTTGATTGGAAACAAATTTAGGTGAACTTCTATTTATCTTTTTCTATTTTTTATTGTTGAGTGGTTGGTTTTCTTTTGGAAAATGGGTATTCTTTTTTTGTTCTAGTTTTTGGGGAAGAAGTTATTTTTGGTGAAGGAGAGTTTTGAAGGAAAAGCTTGGGCGCTTCCACAAATTTCTTCTTGGAAAGTGTAAAAGGTTGGTTTCAATCCCTCTGTGTTGGTTTTGGTTGAATCTATTAATTTTTGAAAATGCTGAGTATTCATTTGAAGTATTATTGTGTTGTTTTTGTATTATTTTTATTGTATTGGGTTGTATGGGGATGGCTCTCTCAGATTTTGAGAGCTTCCCAAGTATGGGGTCGAGAGAGGATGAACCTCCAATGGGGAAAACTCCAACCTTTGAGAAGGTGGAGATTTTGAGTATGAGTACCCACATTATGGGAGTATGGGGTTTTTGGGTACGAGTGCCCAAGATTATTTTATGAAGTTGGATGGATTGAGAAGTGGAGAGAATTTGTGATACTGTACAGATCTTTATTTAAATATACATGTTTCTCTATTGGATAGTGATATCTCCTAAGTCTCCCCCTTTCTTGAATCTTTGAGAAGATTCAATGTGCATGTGAATCCTTGGGTTTTGGGTGTTATTGTATTCATTTGTGTGTTTGATGTTAATGCATGTTTGAGAATGTGTGTAACCCTATTCCTTTGATACCCTCCAAGCTCGGGGGTGACTGGTTTTCTGGTCTACGGTTGGGTGGTGAGCACCCCATTGGCTACAGAAGAAATATGTGTTATGTGTAGGTTCTACACATCTTAAAGAAGCTCTCAGTTTTTGAAGGAGTGCAAGAAGAGACCTATTTATGTTCTTTTGAAAATGTTATTGGGTAAAATTATTTCGTAATGTTTACAACCCTGTTGGGTTGGTAGTAAAATCTTGTTGATTGTGGTAAAAATTTATGTGCGAGTCTTCTACACAATTGTAGCTGAAAAGAGAAACCTTCATCTACTATTCTGTCTTATTTAGTATGCATACAACTATTGTTTTAGAGTATTTATATAAAGGATAGAGAAAAATATTTAATACTTGGGGTTTTGAGAAGGAATTTAGCATGTGCACCTTCATATTTGTCTTATTTCAAAAATAAAACTGCTTGAAATGTTTATGAGATTTAGTGTTCATCATAAAGGATTAATCTGTGTTGTATAAAGAAATGAGTTTTTTTTTTTTAAATAATAATCAGATGGACTGTATGCTATTGTTTGCAATATGTGGAGAATATCTTTTATATATTCATTCATAGTATTTCTTTTCCTCTTTCTTATATGTTCAAAGAGAAAAAAAAAGCAGTTCATGGATTTTGTGTATTCCTGTTACCATCACAAGAGCACCGTAATGGAGTAGATTTATTAGACTTCTTCTATCCTCTCCTCCATGATACCCCTGCAATTAATAATATAAAGAAAATAAACCGATATAAATTTGAGTAATTTCTTTAACTTTGTGCACTCATTCATCATGGTCTCTTAATAAATAGTTAAATGTTGTCTCTGTCATCCCGAATGTAGATTGTCTCCAATAAAATAAATTGCACGGTTAGAATGCATTCATCTCAGAAATGTTGCATTGCATCTAGTATAGAAAAGAAAAGCATTATAAAAGATTGTAGCAGAATTTTG
Source organism: Sequoia sempervirens (assembly GCA_007258455.2). Lineage (NCBI taxonomy): Eukaryota > Viridiplantae > Streptophyta > Pinopsida > Cupressales > Cupressaceae > Sequoia > Sequoia sempervirens. Next base: position 23,425,420 of record VDFB02105785.1, read on the forward strand.
TTTAACTCCAACTTGCATTAAGGAAAATAAATAAATAAATAAATAATCAACCGTCATGACCATGAAACCCACAATAAATCTCTCTTTCCCAGTAAAAATCCCCTTTGTTGTGCCAAATACTCAATAGACTTTTTGTTGTGGCTTCCCTTAAAAAAAAACAGAGACTACTATTTTCAAATAAAAAAATAAGTTTGATGCTTCAGTCATGGGCATACTTTTAAACCAATCCCTCACAGTTTTTAGGGCTTCCGTGAAATATTTTTCTTAAAAAAAAAAAAAACCACTTCATTTAACCCATGCTTTATCTTTAAAAAAATAAGAAACATCAATCAAATCTCACGTTACATTTGTAGGGATTGTTAGATAATTATATTATGAGATATACATACCGTTGTTTAAGGTCTTTCTTTTCATAAAGCTAAAAATTTATTGACATTAAAATATTATATATAATAGGGAGGGATGGAAGGCTATTATAAACCTCACCAAGACTTTTTGAAAAAAAATTATGACTTGGACAAGACTAATATCATGTGTTTCTTTTTAGAGAAAATATGACATAAGTATCAAGTCTTTTTTTTATATTAGAACGATAATCTTTAACTTTTTTTATATCTTGTAGCCACGTATTCTTTTCTTCTTTATTTAGAAGTTTATATATTCATATATATATATATATATTTATTTATTTATTTATTTAGAAGTATGTATATTTTTTAGGATAAAATTAATTTAGATAGTAAAGATTAAATTAATTAAACTAAATAATCATTGTTTTTATGTATTTAAATATTAAATAATAAATTAAGTAAATAGTAGTTATACATGAATAAAATTTTATATAATATTAAATATATGGACAATAATTTATTACTGTGTTAATGAATACAAAATTTTATCACCTTGATTATTGGAGTTAGATAATAATAATATATTGGTGGTAGTTAAAAGTATTCTAAACAACAACGAATTGATAAAAAAATTGGATTTTTTGTGTTATTGTAACTAAAAAAATATTAGTTGTGTTTTTTTTTGTCCTATGTAATTGAGGGCATTACAACCCATTTCATCAAATCACCAATTTCAAAATCACCCCTATTGGAACTAGTGATTTCGTAATTACGACATGGCACTTACACAATGGTAGTTACAAAAGCATCCTTCCCATTTTCATTTTGTCCTCCATCTCTTTAAAACTTTAACATTATCATACAAATTTGAATTGATGTGACATTTTCAAAAAAGTGCATAAACATTTTAATTGATATATGAATATGTAAAAGTATTCAACTTTTAGTACCCCCACTACTATTTTGATCCTACAGGGTAACTTCATTAGTGATGCCAAAATCAAACCCATCTATTATGAGTTATTACATCATTATAATATAATATTACTAAAAATATTTCATAGTTGAAACAAATAACCAAAGTTGGTATGAGTTTTCCACAATTCATGTAGTATTCAAAGGATTGTTTCTAGAATTAAGGTATTTTTTTTGTACAACATATTTGAATGCACTCCTCTTCCTCATGATGGATCATGAGTATGGTATGAAATGTCAACACAAAAACATACACAATTAATTTTAGAAGCAATCTTCAAAATACAAATAATCATGATAAAAATAATAGAGGCAATGGAACCCTCCACTTAAAAGATCATTCATTTCAATAATCAAATAGCCAAAAAAATATTTACACCTTATTGAAAAATAATAATAACATTTTTACGCTGAAGGCGTGTCCCTATATGAACTTTCCAAGTTCATTTTGTCCTTCAACGGATATAAACACACTAGAGGGCATGGTTGACATTTCGTTCCTTGCCAACCGTTGATTGCAGATGAGATGAGATTTCTATTTTCCCCACTGTACTTTCTGTTATCATGCTTTTCTGCTTTCCCCCCACTATTAGTTTTGCTTTCCCCGCCACTATCGGTTCCCTCCTCCAAACATGTTTTCCCCGCTGCTATTAGTTTCTGCTCCTCCAAATGCTTCCTTGCTAGTATTTTTTGGCGAGTGCAACTTGAAAATAAGGTTTCGACGAGGGTTTTAGATTATGTTTACTAAAATGAAAATCACGGCCATAATAAGCACATTTAGTTTTTAACATTACGATATCCTTTCTTGCTCCAAGGAGATTTATATTTATTTTATTGACATTTTTTTTTATAGTGCACGGTTGTCTACAGTTGTTTATTGTATTTGAATCCCCCTTTCACAATTATTGCATATTTACAAAAATTCGAACATGTAATTTTTCCCAGTCCTTTGTTGGATTTTATTAATTTGAATGGACTACATGGCATTCAACATTTTCACAAATCTTTGTTTGATGTTGTATTTTATTTTGTTTGATTTTCTGTAGGTTTATTTTGTGCCTATTTTGATACATAGTTACAAGTTAAAACCATGTTTTGTTTTTTTCTTTGGTAGGGGTTATTAAATATCGTTCATTGGGCTACTATAGGTTTTGGTGAATTAGGAATCTGATTGGAATGCTGATGAATTAGATGATGGCTAAGGTTTTGGGTTTTAAAATTACAACATCCTTTACCCTTTGTAGTTAAGTATAAATTAGCATAATTAATATATAATGTATATTTTAGGTTTTAAAATTTTGACATCCTTTACCCTACATAGTTAAGTATAAATTAGCATAATTAATATAGTATGTTTATTAAAATGAAAATTACACTCTAATAATGAGCACATTCAGGTTTTAACATTACGACATCCTTTCCCTTATAAAATATAATAAATAATTAGTTTTAAATATATAATAATATTATTCTATAATAAAAATTAAAAAAAATAATACTAATATTAAAATCATTTTCTAAATGTATCAATTGACCTCATTTACTACACACATGTGCAAAAATTAAACCAATTTTTTCCTAATTCACCTTCCACACCTCTTCCATATACCCATTACACAAATGCCATAACTAGTTTTATTATTATCCAAAATTTACTAGTGAACTGACCCTTTTTTCCCTCTGACGTGGCACGGTGGGCTCCAGGGGAGTCAGATGGGCACTTCCTTGTTGACGTTTGGTCTTCTTTTTCGCTGTTTCAGTCTATTTAACTGCTAGTTTGAAAACAAGGACATTTAATGTTAGTCTGAAAACCGCCAACAAAGCGTGACATTAAACTCGCCAGTCGCCACGCATTTTACCGGCCGTGCCAAAAAAATTGCTTGGAATCGAACCCATTCGAGATCTCTGGGAAATTGAATCCATTTGCGAGTGCATAGAATTTCAGAGCGATACTGCTGCGCTGAAACCTTTATTTTTGCTTCTGCATTGGAAGCAAACAATCCTCCACGGCCATCTACAGGTAATTTCATCTCATGAAGGATATTCAGATCACATAATTAAAGGTCATAAGAAGTACCAAATTTGCACTACAATGGTGACACCAGCAATCTCTTGTTTACAGAGCACCACCAGTATTTTGCTTGAGGTTGCATGCATTGGAACGATCAATTTCAATTGTTGTGAGAATCCGAAACAAATTACATACAGCAGCTGGTTTCCATTTTCCCTTCCTGTAACTCGAACAGCAACAGCTTACTGAAATACAAGCCTGTAATGGAATGCCACTTTCTGGTGTTGTAGTGTATTGGGGAACGCTTTGCTGCATATTGCTGTCGAGGGTTCCACTGTATCTCCTTAGATTCGGAAAGGGGCCTCTGTGTGCAAGGATCTATGCGCTCCCTAGCTTATAAGTTTTTTGCAGTAGTTTTTTATATCAGTCCGTCCTTTCGGGTCTACATCTCGCGATCAAAGACCAGCTGAGATATTACAGGTAATTCATCTCTTAGTCCTCAGAACTAGGGTTTTAATATTCATTCGAATGTTATGCATTGGATCTAAGTTTTCCCATTTTATCTACAGCCAAAAACAGGGGAACAAGCAACAGAACACAGTGAATGCTAGGGAAAATTAAGAGAAGGCCTCCGATTAAGCATGAAAATCTGAAGCTTCAAACAGAAGGTATGTATCGTATAGGTGTTTGGTATGTGAGAGGGAGAGGTCAAAAGTTAATGGCACCTGTATGCTTAGCAGTAGCAGTTGGAAGCATTCAAAACCGGCATGCTAAAGATGCCCTTCTTTTAGGACCTTTCTTAAGCATGGACAAGACAGAAGGATGTCATCTCATGGAATGCGATGATTGCTATATACTATTTAAAATAATAGAAATATAGAGGAAATATGAAACCATGAAGAAAAGGAGCTAAAAGCAAGGATAAAAACTCATAAAATTACTCACATCTACCTAGGACAAGAGAAAAGGGGATGGCTGCTTGGGATATTTTCAAATGTCAAGCTTCTATTTTTCACTTTATCTTCACAACCGGCCATTCCCTGAGGGAGAAGTTGGGATTGGGATTAGTAGGGAAAGTAGGACTAACTCAACCCAACCATGGCACATTCAATTACTGCTTCCCTATATTCATTTCTTCCAATCGACACACTCGACCCACCCTACCATTCGCCCCCCACCCCGGGATTTCCGTCCATCGCGTGCACCGGGGGCCAGGCAGGCATCGAATCCATCCCAATCTGCCCCTTCTTTTCTATAGTTGGTAGGGAATCAACGACATACGTGGGAGAGGCTGCCTCCTTTGCATTAGGTGGTGAGTTGACAACAATTCCAGTAAGAGATTCAACTGGCTAGGGGAGGGATTCAGATCCATTCATTGGATGGGTAGACTATTAGAGAGAAGGACAACTCGACTGCTGATTCAAATCCATCTTCAGATTCCGTGCTAGGAGAGGTTGGTGGGACCAACGACTCTGCTATTCACTTCTCACTCCCACCCAACGCCCCTGCTGAATAGTAGGGCCCTTAGAATAGTAGGGCCCACCCCCCCATATAGTTGTTCGAAGCGTTAGGGGGAATTCTATGGGGAAGGGCTGATTAATCTACTAATTAATTAAGAATTCTAGCAATAGGAGTTGGGCATGTTACTCCACCCCTGGCGAATAGTAGGGGCCTCCTGGGTGAACCCCACCCCTGCTTTAGGGATGCTTTCTCGCTACAATTCCAACTAATCTACCTTCCTTGCAAGGGGGCCCTGCGTTGATTAATGGAAGTGGGAGGGTTGGTTGGGAGGCCCCTACTATTCGCCAGAGGTGGAGTAACATGCCCAACTTCAACAATTAATCTACCGACTCCCCTACTATTCTAAGGGAGGTGTTCATGTGGGAAACTCTAGTTCCAGTGCCCTGCCGAATAGTAGGGCCCTAGAAATGTTGGATAAGTCCTCCCACCCACCCAACTAGAATCCCCACCCAACCCAGCCCCAACCCACCATACCCTTTCTCCCACTCTACCCCATAGAGACAGTCAGATGATCAACTCAACTTGCAAAAGTTTAGCATCATATGTCACCCCCCCTATAGCGGCGTGGGAGTTATAGGTGAGGTAGATTATTGTGACCTATTTTTCCCAACTCTCTGAAGAAACCAACCCCACCATCCCGCCTATAGAAGAGTAGGGGCCTTGGGGAAGGGTTTGGTGGATAGGCGAGATTCCACACCATTATATACGTGATACCCCGTCTATAGCTATAGTAGGGGATGAGACCAGTGCTCCGTTGTCTTGCGTCCAACCCCTATATCTATAGTTGGGGGATTTTATCACGTATATAAGGCAAACTACCTGATCTCCCCACTATACCCTTCCTTCTCCCACCCACCCCGAGGGGTTATAGAGTAGGGTGGCGCCCTACCAGCCCCGACCCTGCCGATTTGAGGCAGGCCTACAGCATGGCCATGAGCATTGAAGGTGACATTAAAGCATGTGGAAAGCAGTTCAAGAGAGGAGAAGTGCCCCCGGCCCGTGGGTAAACGAATGGTACTTTGGCGGGAATGCGGCGCACTTGGTCCGGATCAGAAAATGCACATTTGAATACACCACCAATGCCAGAGCAAATTGCCTAGCCGGATTGGGTGAGGACTAGAAGGCTGTTTACCCCACTGGCTTTGAACCAGACTCGTGGGATGGGTCAGCTGGACAGATGTTAATAGGTAGGGTTGCTAAATATAAGCTTTTATCTCTCCCCCTCCCCTTCCATCTAACCAAGTGCTCCTAACTTGAAGTCATAGTTCCAAAGCCCATTCCAGTAGTCACATAGCTAGTTCCAGTCCCGCCCATTAGTAGTGTCTTCAGAAAATCTCTTATTGAGGAGGAACCTTGGAAAATAGCGCATCTCTATCCCTATGATCTTACACACAAAGGGCGACTGACACCTCGAGGAGATGGAAAACTCGACATTGGTCGGGGAGGGACATAGAATAGCTGTGTCAACTCCCTCTGCCTAGACTTCCCTTCGACCTATACCTCACCGCTCGATCCGGTTCAAGAAAGGAAGCAGAGGAAGGAGCTGGGTGGGAATAGGAAGTTAGAAGGAGATGGATGACTTCATTATCACCGGGCTTAGCAACCAGTTATGGAACCCCCTATAGTTCCCACCCACCTGGCAGGTACTTGCTAAGATGTCGCTATTGGTAGTGTTGCCGAGTTGACTAGATCAATGGGAACTGGGGCGGGACCTCAGCGACTCCTATCTTTGCAAGTGCTCATTCAAATTGGTTCTGCAGGTCTACAAATCTACCCCATAGCCCCTACCATAGAATTCTAGGGGCTATGGGAGGGGCCAGCCAAATTTTAGGGGTTCGCCAAGGGGCGGGGCCTCAAGACCCCACCACCCAAGGCAACGATAGAAGAGGGGGGGGCCTTGGGTGGGAAACTTAGTTCCGGGTTGGGTGGGGCCCCGGCCGCGCGTCCTTCCAACTAGAATTGTGTTTACGAGGGGTTACTACCCATATCCGAGCAGTGGTGCACTTCCCATCCGTTCCCGGGCATGGCTATCGCCCTTGTACTACTCTCGTGCTAATCGATAGTTCTCGAAGCGTATGAACAAACCGAAACTACAGAGTCAACTGCTACTTATGGATGGAACCTATGTCTCTGATGCCTTTCGATGAAACCCATGTCTCTGATGTGCTGAAGAAAACAAAATCATTCCATCCGGTCTGTATGGTTCGAAACAAAAGTGCAGGAAAGGAGGGGGTTGGGTTTTAGGATTCATATAGTAGTCCTTGTGAATGGAAGGACTAAGATCGGAGAGAGCAACGGCCCCGGAACTATACCACATAGAATTGTAGGGCCCCCCCACCCAATTCTAGTGATGGGTGGGAGGCTAGCAACTAGAATTCCCTATGCCCACCCAGTGGGCCCCTACTATTCTAAGGGGTAGTTCGCGGGAATACTAATTCTACCTCCCACACAAGGCCCCCCCACCCTAAGGAATATATGGTCAGTGGGGTCTGACGGACCCCACCACCCAAGGCCCATCTCTATATCCTCGCACCGCGCCCCCCCAACCCCCCCATCATAGTTGTTGACCGACCCCCCTACGGGGCCTAAGGGTGGCCCCCTACTATTCTATGGGGCGAAGCCCTATTGGTGAAGCTAGGGCGGCCCTACTATTCTATGGAGCCAACCCCACCACAAACCCCTTTTTTGCCGCCCCGCCACCCCCACCCACCTTCTATAGCCCTACTATTCTATGGGCCTGCCTTTCATCGGCAGCCTAACCCCACGGGAGGGTGGGTGGGAAACTATAGTTGCTATCGAAAGCAGGCTGATTAATTCTGGGTGGCTAGGGTTGGGTGGGCCCCTACTATTCTATGGGCTGTGGTGGGAACTTAGGAGGCTATAGATGTTGGTTGGGTGGGTTGGGGCAGCAGGGTGGGAGGCTATAGATTGGGGCAGCAGGGTGGGAGGCCCCTACTATTTGCAACGCCAGGGGGCCAGGGGCTTATTCACGGCAAGCTGATGCCATGGCAGGTGGGTGGGAGAACTTATGCTAGTAGGCCCTATCCATAAAATTTTAGGGGCTATGGGCCCTACAATTCTATGGGCTCTAGCAGGTTAATTAATCCTGGGAGGGCCCCTACTATTCTAAGGGGCCGTGGTGGGAACTTAGGAGGCTATAGATGCCGGTTGGGCGGGCCCCTACTATTCGCCAGGGCCCTACTATTCCAATGGGCGATGTCGGGCCCCTACTATTTTCCAGGGCCCTACAATAATCTACTGAGGCGATGGGCGATTGGTGGAGGAGATAGATTGAGCAGCAGTAGTTTCATCCATTTCACAATGGTATAGTCGACTCAGTAGATTAAGCAATAGATTAAGTGGTTGACTCAACAACAGCCCTGAGCGATATATGACGTGGTAGAACTATAACTATAGTTCGCATTTGCTTCATTATATAATGCACCCATCCTAGTTCCAGTACCCCCTACTATTCTATGGCAAGACCCAGTTACTGATGCTAGAGATCAAGACCCATCCATATCACATCCATACTATAGAGAGCAAGATCCAACTATCTCCTATATAGAATTCCCTCACGCGCATTTAGGTTCAACATTTTGGCCCTCCTTCCAATTATTGTGGGAGGAACTGAACTCATGGGCCCCCACTGATGACCGATGACCCCGCTTATCCTCTTTCTTGATCCCCTACTATCTTTAGCCAGCCCCTCTTTTATCTCGATTCAAGGAAAGGCTGTAATCAATGAATCGAGGCTCTCCTTTTTGCTTGGATGAACTAATCAGATAGGATAGGAACCCACCCCGAGCCGCTGATCATCGGATGATAGGTTGGGCTCTCTGGTTGGGAAGCAGGGAATATTCTAACCCCCTCTCCGATATGCGCCTGTTGATTCCGGTTCTGCTCATAATGATGGTTCCCCAAGCCTAGTATAGGCGAGGGGGGCTGCTTCTTACAGATCTTAGTAACGAGCAAATGCTTACCCAGTTTAGCGATCGAGCCCCTACTATCTATAGGGAGATAGTATGGTGAGTTGGCCGCCTCCTATCCCTCTAGCCATTCCCACCCCAACTTTTATGGTTCCTTCTTATTATTCATTCTTATTATTGTTACCATAAGTTTAAGTTGTATGTTCATTGAGTTATGTAATATAGTTTCATTGTTAATGAGTAAGTTTGTACTTGCAATTAATTTTTTATCATGCAAGTTTATATTGTGTTTTACACTCACATTTCATTTTGACTAGTCAAATAGGAGCCTTCCTTTTTTCTTTTTTTCTTTTTGTTTTGTTTTGTGTGCTTTTGTGTTGCTTTTGTTTTATTTTGCTTGTTAGTTTTTATTGGTTTCTTTGTCTTTTTGGGGTAACTATTGAGATTTTGGGATTTACCATCTCGACATGAAATCAACATTGATCTCAATCTCTAACACTTGCCTTTCCTTCCTCTATATGCTTAATTTTCATTGGGATGTCAAAGTATTCCATTTGAGTATAATGAAAATGGATAACATGACACCCAAATTCTTGATAGACTTGATAAGGGAGTCATGGAAGAAGACTATCTCATTGAGCTTTTGAGATTTTGTTTGTTGGCATCTTGAAAGATAGTTTTGACACCTCAATCCTTGACACAAGATGAACCTTTTCATCTTACCTACCACAAGCATCACATTGATTCTTTTGATGTGCATTAATAGCAATTTTGGTGCATAGTTGCGTGGGGGTTTATTGTCGTTCAACATGAGTCCCGACACCTTGACCCCTAACACAAGATGCATCTTGTTATCTTACCTACCACTAAGCATCGCATTGATTTCTTTGATGCACATTAATAGAAATTTTGGTTCATGGTTGTGTGGGGGGTTTTATTGTCATTGGTCTCATTTTATTGGTTTTGGTTGTCTCCATTTTTTTTTGGTCTCTATCAAGTCCTTTTAATCTTGATGCACCAATTGAGATTGTTTGTAACATTTCCACTAAGCCTCATTGAACCATTTAATGATCCTATGCTTATTTGGCATATTGTTAAAGCCCTTCACAATCCTTGATCTTTGTCATTTTAAACTAGCCAAATCTTTCAAAGACCATCAAACGGTTTTCCCTCATTTGATCTGTCAAAATTGGCATGACGTTGGGGTCATTCCTGATCCCTAACTCTCAAACTATGACATTCCACATTTCTAAGTTCATTGGACAACAATGGTCATGGTTGCTTTATATGGCCAAATATTTGGGTATGAGTCACAAGATCATCCCAATTCCCAATCTTCAAACAAATAAAGTCTTCATTCCTTCCAAAGATTAGGTTACCGTGGTTTCTTGTTCTGGTTTGATATGTTGATAGAGGTACAAAGTATACCCAACTCTTGACTTCGTGATAAGTTTCGGTTCATTAACACTTTATCCTTTGGTAAGGCTCAAGCATTAAGCTTGGCACCTAATCCTTGGCATTCCATATTATGCTTCACATATGGGGATCAGGTCATCAAATATTTTTTTGCTTGTTTTCCTAGTTATCATGAGTTACTCGATATGCTTGATTTTTGATCTCCAATGATGAACACTATACACTTTATACAAGATTGGGCCATCAAGATATATCTTGTTTGTCTTTCTTCGGGGTATGCTTGAACCCTGAAACCCAACAAGATATCTTTTTATCCTAACTATGAATTTAAGTGGCCCTTTTCCACTGTTTGGTATGGGATATGAGAAACATCCAAAGCACAATAAAAAGAACATATTAATGGAATATTGGCTAAGTTCTACTTTCAAAAGGAGTTAATTATAAAATTTTGAGTTCTCCTAATGTGATATTCTCTAATCATGATTATGTGGATTTTGTAGAAATTATGCAAGGAGAGAAAGAAAAGATGAACTATGAATTTAAGGGGTATCAACCCCCTTCCAAGATGTTCTCTCCCATAATGAGATTGGTAACATATATCTTCTTCATGTAAATTTTGTAAAGTTCTTGTAGAGGTTGCACAAGGAAGGAGATAGGACAAACCCAACACAATGCTTAGCAACCATCCACCTTTCCAATTTTAATATAGTCTCCAAAGTTAGTATTGACTTGTACCCAACATTATAATCAAAGAAAAATTTTTTTTGGCTCATTAGGAGAAGTTATGTTACATATCAATCCAAAGATGATAGAAAGGATATTTTGTCTCCCAACATATGTTGAGTATGACACTATAGAGGGCCTTGAACTTTGATGTGAATCACAATAAGAAATCCACTAGGTTCATCAATGACCTCCTCCTCCCTATTCCTAGGAAAGTTGAACATAAGATGACAAAGGTGCAACAAAAAAGTGAGTTTAGAAAAGATGCAAAATACCTCATCACACTCCTCAACAGGGTGTATAGACACACCCATGCCAAATAATTTCACCAATGGATGTTTTATATCATCTTGAAAATAACTATTAGGAAGAGGATTGATTGGAGGCAATCATTTGTGAAAATCTACATCATCAAATACTAGATGTATTGGATAATACTAAATTCTACATGACTTCATATTTGGTATATTTGTCGGTGTACCAAGCCAATTTTCTAGGATTAAGAAAAGTTGTCTCTCTCCAACTGGGAGAAACAAGATTATACCATTATCCCTAGTTGGAATTAAAAGAAAATCAAACAAACTATTGTATACTTAATGATGCCTTCATTTTTGTAGTTATAAGAGATAGAAAATGATTTTTTTAGGAGGTTATATGCAGAAGCAACTGCTATGTTGCAAAATTGGGGGAATTGGTATTTCCAATTCAATACTTATACATATATCAAGGTAGTAGGCTTTCATATGGTACCTTCCAAGCTACCCAAGTACCCCAATGATGAATTAATCTTACTAGAGCTTTGTAGACAAGTTGGAGAGATCCATCCACAAGTTGGTGGCTAACAAGCATAAATTTGGGTTTTTTTCTCCATCAAGGTGGGTGTATATTCCCATGCCAACTTCCAAATAACCAAGACAGCAAAAATTGAGATGGCTCCTTTAGCCATGGATCTACTTTGGACATAAGGTCCAAATTTGAGGGCATATTACAAATGTGAACTTTCTCTAGAGGACCATTGGGCTAATTGCTTGGATGAACATAAAATAAGAATCAAGGATTACTCCTGACTATCCTTGGACATAATGAGGGGATTTGACTTGCGAAAAATACCCAAGGACCTAAAAGATGATTAAAATTATTGTATCCTACATATAATACAAAAATAGTCTTTGGTCAACCTATAGATGGAATGGATTGGTTAGTTCTAGAGGATTCTTCAATTGATAGCAGAGCTATAAATGTGGTATTTGGGTTAATATGGTGGTTGTAAACACCATATCCAATGCTATAGCCACACCCCAAGGCTTAGGAAGAAAAAACAAGTTGGAGAATCATTAGGTGCATCAATAAGGGAAGTGAGACATAAGAGAAGTAAAGGTCACTACCACCAAACAAAGGTGGAAAAGATAATATTTGTGGAACCAAGTGAGAGTGAGGAAGAAGAAGATAATATCCCACTCAATAGGAGAAGGAAACATCCTTAGCCTACTCCTCCTATTAGATCTCCATCTCCTGCAAAGGAGTCTCCCATTTCTTCTCCACATCTCACAATTCACCACCTCAATCACCTCCTAGGAAATATCCTCCAACTCAGAGTTTGTCACACCAATCTCCAATTACTCTACCCCCTCCATCTCCATCACAAATTTCTAGTCCTTCACATTAGTCTCCAATCCCTTCACCTCCCCATTCTTCTTCACATATAGATGTACTTCACCTCCTCACCCAGAATGAGGAAATCAACATGAGGAAGATGGTGAGAAAGTGGATGAGTTGTTGAAGGAATTAGATATCAAAGACCTTGATTCCATAGTGTAGGAAGAGTTTCCTCCACTTGAGAGGAAAACTCAACAATCACCAAGTGATACTAGAATTTTGGTTGCAAATCCTTCTCCTTCTCCTTCCTAGCCTACACAAAGAGAGACTTTCAAGTCTTCTAGTATGGCTAAACCATATTGTGCAAAAGAGGATGACAAAATATTTTCAGGAAGAGGATTATTTATCTTTATTAGCATAAGTTTTTAAATCCCAACCAATTAAGAAAAGGGCTAGGAGACTCTCCACTATCTCAGTGGATGAGAAATGAAACATAATGGGTAAATTATTCATGCCCCTATAGTAGATAAGTAAGAATCCCAAACGCCACTTGGTATTATGCCATATAGCAAGTAAACTTGGGATCTTTAACTAGGGAAGAAGAGAAGAAATCATTATAGCTAGTTGTTACCATGTAATACTTCAGCAAATGAAGAAGCACAAAAATACAAAGGTAGAACTCAAGGCTTAAGTAGGACAACTAACTTCATATGTCAATCATTTGGTTGGACCTATAGATTTAGTTACACCTACTCCCATATTAAATTAGTAGTATTAAATAAGCATGCTCAACATCTAGACCCAAAAGGAATTATCCTTGCTACTTTAGAATGGAGAGAGGGATTACAAGCTCTTGGGAGTAGGGTCATTAGAGAAGCTTTGAGATCCTATCACAATATCAATGGTGAGGAAAGTTTGGAAACTGATATTAATGAAGATATTTTGGTATGGGGTGAATACATCCCAATTTTTTAGATAATGACAGTTACTCCTTCCATTGAGTTGGCCAAATCATGTATTTTTGATAGAGAAATTCAAGAGCTAAATGAGGAGTGGTTGGTTGCCAACAAGCTTAGAATAAAGACACTTGAAAAGTGCAAAGCCTAGTTCTTAATAAAAGAAAAAACTCAATAGATAAGGTGATGGAAAGGATAGAGAAGATTATTAGAGATCTTCCTCAAGAACCTTTCTGGAAAACCCTTCATTGGTACAAACATGTCAAGGATCATATAAAAGAATTTACAAAATCCCTTCATCAATTGATATTTGAAGAAGCTATTGACATAATGATGAAGACTAAGATTTCCATCTAGAAGTTCTAAGAGGATTTAACAAAATTTGGAGATTTGAAAGACAAGATTGGGTGATCTACCTTTTCTCAGGAAATAAAGCTTAGGTATTACAAGGGACCCAATGTAAATGATTTGATTAAACCAATACCTGCTTTCTTAGAACAGTTTCCTAGACCAACATGATAGCTTATGTTGTCTAGAGTTTATTCAATTATTTTAATTCTTTATTCTTTTAATAATAAATTAACTTGGGTGAGTTGATAGCTTGTTAAAGTGATGAAATGACAACTTAGTTTAGATATAGTTTCTAGAATGAGGGTTTTAGTTGAACTGCACCCAAACCTAAATCTTTGGGCACCCAAGGTTGCTATATATATGGCTTCCTTGGGGACAATTTTAGGGGTTATACATTGGATTTTTGTAATGAACTTATGCAAATTCAACATGGATTTTTTACCAAGTTTTGTAATTTTGCAAATTTTAATAATCAAAGGATCGTGCTACTATATTTATCAATATTTTGATCTTAGAAATGATATATTTCATTTATCTCTTTCAAGTTGAATAACTTGATGAGATCTATGTTTTATTTGTGTTTATGTATGAAGTTGTGTCTCAAATCTACGCATGTAATTTGGTGCTTTGATAGCATGTAATTTGAAATATCTTATGTTATGATTTACTCAAATGATTGCATTAGTATTGTAAATAGCTGTGTAGTGAGGGAAAATTTATCCCTCTACATTTTCACACTTGTTTAGGACCTCCATATTAAATTGAGTTTAATGATGCCTTGATTTAGTGTTGTAGTGTGTTTAACACATTCACATTAGGTCTAGGGCCCTTATAAACTATGTGGACCTAATTGTGCTTTATTTAGGGTGTTCTAAAGTGTACCTTTACACTTTCACACTAATATAGGGTTTTATTAATTAATTGAGCTTCTTTTTGCCTTAATTGGCCTTATTTTGCACCCACAAGCCTTAATTAAAGCATCTTTCTGAGATTAATCCTAACATTTACCAATATCAAATCATAATTCATGTGTTTTTGGATTGTATGGTCCAAATTTAGTGATTTGGGACTCATACGCCACCTTGGGCATATGGGTCCCACCTAAGTTTTGGGGCCCCAATCTAGATTTCACATAAATCTAAGCGTTTCTTGAAAAAGTGTCCCAAGCTTAGCCTAATGGGACTTATATGCCACAACTAGCATATGAGTCCCACTTTGCTTAGACCTAAATTAAATTCAAATTCTTGGTGGAATTTTATTCTCCTAGATCTAATGTTGGCTTGTAGTGTTGTAATTTCAAGAAATTTGGCATAAACAAGTATAAATACAAGGTTATTTCACTCATTTTCACCTAATACTTTTATGAGAGCATTCCTTATAGAAAATTTGAGTTCAGAAGAGCATGCAAGTGTTTGAAAGAGCATTCAAGAGAATTCAAGAGTTGATTATCAAATGTTTTGGAGCATTATTCAAGTATCAAGCATCATGTCAAAGTCATCATGCATCATGTTTGTTTTTGAGCTAAGGTTTGTGATGTAGGTTTTTATGATTCAAGCAAGCATTGAAGTGAAGATCCATATCATTCAAGCAAGAGTCAAGATCCACATTCATGCTAGCCATTACTTACAAGATTGCAACATCTTATTCAAGGGTTTGTGTGTGGTTTGCAAATCTAGGTTGAAGACACATTGAAGAGCAAGATTGGAAGTTGTCAAGTGTGGAAAGTTGTCAAAGTTCTTACCTTGTTTACAAGAACACTAAAGGACACCTACATAGTAGAGTTTGATAGTTCAGATCCAAAAATAAGGTTAAGAAGGAAGAGCATAGATAAAAGAGCAAATTCAGATCTTCACCCTCCAAAAAAGCTAAGTAGGACTGATATGCCACTTCTGGCGTATGAGTCCTAGTACAATGATTTTCCCATATTTTAGGAGTTCCAAACTTGTCATTGCCAGATTTTATTCTTTCCCAGAAACCCCAATCTAGAATTAAATCACCTAGCTTGGAATATGAGTCCCAGTGTACATTAAATTTAGCATTTTCATCATTTCAAACCTTGTTCTGAGCTTCTATATGTTTCTAGGTGCACGTCTTTGATTTCTCAATTTATTGTTTCGATTTACATTCATTTCTAGGTCATTCATTTGAATTTTCATTAGATCTTGCATGTTACTAGTCTTTCCAAGCCCTAGTTTGGTAGTGAATCCCTCTTTAGTTTCTAAACATACCCTAGGACACCCTATTGTAGATCTCTCTCTCATTCTATCATTGGAATGCGATCTCTAGGGTATCCTTGAGTGAAACTTGAGCAAAATAGGCCCTAACCCTAGTGTTCATGAGCACACTATTTCAGTTGTTTCAGGTTGTATGAAATATTAATCATTGTAATACTAATTTTGGGATCTCATTTGACTATTCAGATTTGAGAAGTTGAGTGAGATTTATTATTTGATTTGATTTTTTTAGTTTCACCTCCTTAACCTTGATTATTTTTTGATCTTTCTCTTACATAATAATTATAATAGATTTGGATTTATGTTGAATCTCATAATATTTTAGATCAATCTTAATTTATCAAATGGAACAAGAAAATATTTTGAGATTTGTGTTTTAAAGCAATAAGTTATTCATTTATTAGTAGATCTAGGTAATTTGAATGTTTATCCTTGTTAAAACTTTGTCTTACTTTCAAATGTCACCTTGCTAACAAATCATATTGGATACTTAGCTATCCAACTAGAATGGAACCTTGGAGTTGATTTTTTTCTTTCCAAGAGAAGTAGAGTGACCTATTGTTCTACTTAGAGTTGGTTATGCTAAAACCACCATTAATAGTTTCAATCCTCCATTGTGCACTTGGTGTTTGATCTTATTTATGGTTTCCACCCTCCATTGATTCTTTTATGTTTTGTGAAATATTTATGGGTAAAAGTACAAACCCATGTCACACTTTTATAAAGGAATCAACCAACACAAACAAAAATTTCAACTTCAAGCACATAAAAGTGGCCTTTATGTTGTGAAATTAAAATTATGTAAACTAATGAAATGTAAAACTCTTGATGAAGTTTATTCTTATAATTTTTCAAAAAATTTAAAACTTATTTTGATATATATTTTTATAAATTTAATAGCAGATTTTGAATTGCTAAAAACTTCAGGAAAAAAGTCACGTTGAGTATTTTATTATAGGAAAAGTAGGTTTTGAAGGGACCTCAAAAACCTATACAAAAAGACCACTACTTTTAAAGATAATCAAAACAAACAAAGCAGTTGCCCATGTAAGCAAAAAAAAATGAACAACCAGCCAAAAAATAGGACAAAACCAACAAGCAATTATAGATTTTTTAGAATGCCAACAACTTTTAGATTGCTAGCTATGATCTTCTGGTGCATTTCCATAACCTCAATTACCTTCTTCTCATAAACCCCCAAATTCTTCTTAGTCTTGTTGTGCATATGAGTATAGGGGCCCTTATCACTTTCTCCCCCTTTAGATCTTTGGGGAGATTAACCAAATCACCAATAACATCTTTTGTCACACCTAAAGAGTCCCCTTTCCATAACCTAGCCTTTTCATTAAAAAATTGGAGACCCTCAACATAATTATGGAGAGTCGACTTACTGATTTTAACCACAATTTCCAGGTTCTCATAAGCTCTTGACATTTTATCTTCCAAGACCAAGATTCTAAACTCAAAATCCCTTTTCAATTTCGATATCTCATCAGTAACTGTCTTCAGAATATCAAATAGTTGGTTCACCTAGTCCTAAGCAAAAGAACCCTGGGGGTTAGAATTAGCTCCAACATTGTTGACCAGAGAACAAACCTTAAAATTGGTAAGGTTCAACTCATTAAACAACCATTTGAAAATTTTGAAGAAAATGATAGAACCGTCCTTGGCCATCCCTAACACATTCGACAAATCTTCCTGGTTGTGGTTGAAAATATCCCTATCATCATCCAAATTATCCTTAGGAGCATTCGAAGTGTTCTACACTTCTTGTAAAACATCTTTACCTTTATAACCACCTATGAGCACCCTACAAATTTGCAAACATTCTAAACTCCATAACATGGGTTAGTTCATGCAAACCTACAAATGCTCCTATGAGATAATGCACCATACTTCACAAACAAAATGACTAAATAAAATAATTGAAAGTATTAAAGAAGCACAAATGCATACCTATCCCATAGTGGATTGGTGTCACTTTGTTGTGAAAAGTGACCCTTTCCCAACCCTTGACAAACTCAATGATAAAATGCCTTGAAGATGAAGTGGACAAAATTAGCTCTCAATGTAAAGAGAATAACTTTGCATGAATTGTAGATGTCCATTACAAAGGATGAGTTCTCTATTTATAGGATAGAATGACGGAGAGACATGCAAAATGGGTGAATGTGGGACAAAGATTCAACCAATAGGAAGGAGCCACTTGTCACCATGTGAATGGGCCAAGGGTGTGCAAGTTTTGGTGAATATGCCAATAAATGACATTAGGTGGCCTTTTCAAATTTCAAATTTGGCTTGTTGGAGGGAGAAGAAAGGGTCTTAAATGCCTATTGGGGGACATGTAAGAGGAGAATTAACTATGTTGGAAGGGACAAGTCAACTTGATTTGAATTCAAATTTGAGA
>VDFB02105785.1:23443988-23485683 GCA_007258455.2 Sequoia sempervirens
ATTGCTTAGAATTTTGCAATTAAAAGCTTTCGATTTGAGGATGAAAATGGAGGAGATTCAGAAACCAATGGTATCAACTTTCCCTCAAACATGTTATCCAGGGAATATAATTTTAATGTGTTTTTGATTTTATTATCTATTTGTTTTTTAAGTTTTATTAAATATTGGTTTTTCATCGAAAACGAAACTCTATGTTCTACACATGTGGAAAAATAGAAGATTATCAAAAAAAATTGAAAAATATGAGTGCACCAAATATTGGAGTCCTTGATCCAACAAAATCCAACAAAAAAAAAGAATTTCGATACATACAGTAAAAGTTATGTGTTATACGGTCGCGTTATGTCTGAATTGTAATTGGTTTGACTTTCAAACTTGATTAAAGAAAAAATATTCAATAAAAAACTATCTAACCAAGTGGAAGCACTAGATATCAGAGTTACAAATCTAAGTTTGAAAGAATTATAATTTTATCCTTCAAGGAAAAAAAGTTATGCGTTATACAATGTGCATCACTTTTTAAAAATGTTGTTTTTGAAAAAAACTAGTTTTCATGGGAATTGGAAAAAAGAGTGCAATTTGATTCCAAAATTTTGAAAAAATATTTTTAGAATCTGCAGACAAAATTGATGAGACTCTAGTTTGCATCATCTTCAAATTCCTCATGGTTTAACCGCTATAGGTGCCTGAATGTGAAGATTTAGTTAAAAAAAAAGCAGTGTCCAGTTTGGCCAAAAATTGTAAACCACTATTGTGGGATCACATATATATATATATATATATATATATATATATAACATAATCTCTATATCATAAGCCGAGATATATCTTTTTGAAAGATGGTTGCATAGTTTCCTTAAGAAAATCAATAATTTTGGCCTTCTAGAATGAGATTTTCCTACCTTTTTTTGCTCGATGACCTGATGTTGATGATGTTGGTGGTAGTGCTTTTTGTTGCTAGTGGTGGTGTCGCTATGAGGCAAACCTCATCTTTATCACTATTGTTGTAGCTGGAGCTCCTCTTCAAAACAACGTCCTCCTGCTATTGTTCCTATTCTTGATCCTTTTCATGCTCTTGTTCGTCCTCATGCTCCTCCTGCTACAACTCCTCCTTCTTTCTACTATACGCAGCCTGCTAGCTTTGTCTCTTCCTCTTTGGAGCCATCATAAATCATGCACTGGTGTTTTTCCTTCTCAAGCCCTTTTAACATTTTTTAATTTCTTGTCTCTACCCATGGACGGTGACTTATTCACATCATTGAATTGACTAAACAGTAAAATGAGCTTTCTAAAATTTTGATGTACACACATAAAATATGATTGGAGTTTTGATGTACACGCATAAAATGTGATTGTAGAAGAAGCCTCTCAGCTTAATAATTTTTCTATGTCAAACACCAAATTTAGAAGGTTTACTATGATTTAATACATTTGATTATTTAATGAAATGTTTGCAAATGATTTTGAGTTTGTAATAATGAGACAAGAAAAAAAAAATTGACATATCATAAAAAAGATATTAAAATATATCATGAGTATTAGTAACCTTCATATAGGATGACCGCCATGTAACACAATTACAAAGTAAATGAAAAATAAAATAATTTATGACAATTCATTCAAATATCTCATCTTGATTCTTTAAAAGTTTAGTTATTTTGATTTATTCTTTGAAAGTATTATATTAAAAGGATGGTATTTGTGTTGTGATGTTCCCTTCTTAGTCCTAAGCACTTCTCTGGTCATTAGCTTATTTTTTGAGACTCGTAGGCTATTTGGAGGGGATTCTAGGGTTTTCAAGATTCTTGGAGGTTACTTGTCTGCTTTTTAGGTAGTTATTGTAGGAGTTTTCCAGAGATTTTTATGGATTTTTTTTAGTTTTATGATATCTTTTGTGGGCAGTCACTGCTATTTTTAGTGGTGTCTATTTTTAGTAAGTCAGAGCTACATCTTAGAATGTGCTTATTTTGAGTTTGGACACACTTACTATTTTTAATAGTGTGTTAGTTTTAGCAAGTGTTATTTTTGACAGTGGTTTTGGTAGTAGTTCAATGCAAGGTTTTTATTTCTGACAGTGGTGGCAATTTCAATTGATGTTGTTTTGATATTTTTGGTAGTTAGCATCTCCACCATCCTTGGAGTTCGAAAAAAGAAATATTTGCAACTTAAGTCCCTTGAACCCCATGCCTAGCAAGTGATAACTTAAGTTATTTTTAAGAAAGAAAATTTGAGGTATGACTATAATGCATTCCAAAATGAGGGGTTTAAGTGAATTTTAATTAAGTATTTTTTTCTCCCAAGTATGGTGTTCCAATTTGGAGGGAAAATACATTAAAACTTATAGGTCTTAAAATCTATATATACTCTCTCATTTGCTCTCATTTGATTATTCTAACTTATGATGACAAAGTGCTATCAGAATGTAGAGATATCTCCTTGAGCTTTAAGGATGAAACCCCTCCAAGTCAACTTCAGTTTTGAGGTTGCAAGATATCTCCTAGAGCTAGATAGTCTTCATTGCAATGGTTACAGTTGAGCTCATATTAGTGATGGATTTCTTGTTTCTTTTAGTTTTTATTTGTTATTATGTTTTCTAGGAATATTTTGGTGTGGAGTGTTGGTTTGCAGCATTTTAGGAGCTTTTTGGAGTGTTTATTAGACTTGGATGTTGTTGGTTCATGCCTTTCCATAGCCCAACTAAACCACCTTTTCACTCATGTTGATTAGAGAAGTTGATAGCTTTTTTTGAGTGTTGGTTCATTGGATTCCATCCTTAGGCCCCCCCTTCTTACAAATTTTGGAAATTTTTTTATGGAGAGTTGAGTTTTTCCTTGCTGGTCACCCATCTAGGGAGATTGTACAACCTTGGTGGAGGGTGTTTGGGCATGTAATGCTACTAATCATACTTGGTGGTTGTTTCCTAGCCTATTTTGGGACAATTAGCCTTGCATTTTCATTTGCAAATGGTTTGGAGTGATTCCACAATGTTTTGGTTGAAAATTATGCTCATTTTACCATTGTTGGTATTTTTAGCTTGTTGTGCATGCATATCAGTCTGTTTTCTTATGTATCAAACCTATAGTAGCAACTTGTTTGACCTTCCATTAAACTTTGAAGGACCTTTCATTGAGGTATAATTGTTTTATTTGGTGGGGGGGTTCTCATACCTTTATTGTAGCATCTTGGGGGGAGTTTATGCTTCATATTTCTATCATTTTCCTTACATAACAACAACATATGATGGACTGATATATTCATGTTGAGCTTATTGTAACACCATTGGTAGTACCATTGGTGAATGCTCATGTATTTGTCTTTGATACTCACCCCACTGAACAAGTGGTGCTTCCATTGAATAATTGGTTGAGTTTTTCTTTATTTTACTTGCTACTCCTGGTAAATAAGTGGTTGATTTCTTTATTTTCTTTCCTATTATGCTTGTTGAACAAGTAGAAGACTTATGTGATTGGTCGGCTTACTGCCAAGTTTTATTACTTTCTTGTAATTCCCGCTACATAAACGGATGATTTACTTTCATGCACTTGGTTTGATTACTCACCCCACTGAATAAGTGGTAGCTTTGAGAATTTAGTAATCTTAAACCTTACCATTGTATGCTCTCACCTTTCCCACATCGAGATCTGAGTGATCAAAAAGTGGAAGGTGTTTACTTTCAATTAGCTTGATTTTCTAGATAATGCAAGATCTTGATGAAGAAGGAAACCAACCCTCATTCACATACTCACAAAAATCTAAAAAATCAACTTAAAAATGGTTTGAAACAACACAAAAATCTACAAGAAGTGTTCTTTGTTCATTTAAAATCTCCTAAAAATTCAATAATTACAAAGCATAACTAAAATTGTCAATTGTGCAACCATATGGGCTAATGAAAAACATTAAAAATCTGATATGAGACTTAAATATGACAACAAAAATCAAATTCAAACTGGTTTTACTCAATCTCTCTTCTTCTACTCGATTCTAGCTCCTTCAACCTACATTCATCATTAGAAATAACTGTTGCAAACAAGCCATGAAATCATCAATATCCTTGTTGTTGTAGCACACCTCCAAACATGCAACAAAAATGTCTAATTGGTCTCCTTAAAACTTCTTTCTATTGAAGCTCTCAAGCTCCCTTCACATGGACTTCACTAGCTCACTAGCTCTCAAAATGTGGAGCTCACTAGCTCCCAAAAACATGGGCTTATATGCAAATATAAATCTACAACAATGGATCATTCAAATCCTCTCTTCAGTCTGGAAACATCCCCCCATTTCACCTGCAAAAAATCCCAAATTCATCTTCTCAAATAACAAGGCCTAAATATGTAGATTTGTGAATGAGAAAAACCACTATGGTTTTCCAAAACCATAAAAAAACACCTCCTTGGAAAACCCATGCCCCATTTGGAGAAATAATCATAAAATAATAAAATTATTCAATGCTCACATGGCCTTCACATGGAAACCTTAACCATGGCCAATCAAATTTGGTCAATTCTAGCATCTTAATTGATCTCCAACAGCCCTAACGACTCCAATATGAACATGCACCAACATGCAAAACTTGTGGCACAAACATGCAAATACATGCAAGGCATGTAATTGAACATACAAACACATGCACCCCAAGTGGTCCCCACCTTGAAATGGAACACCCAAGAAGAATATTTTCCCATTTATGCCTTAGAAACATTTACCGTTGCATAATTTCCACCAAAATTACAATTACAATTTAGCACAAAGGAAATTACATAGTTGCAAATTAATTTATTTATTCTTTTCTAACCCCTAATCCCTTATTGAAAATAAACAAAATTAAATAACAATATTTTTGGTGATGCAAGATTTCCTTACACCCTGAATGCTCCTACATCAAACACCTGGGGTAGGAAATTTTTTGTGAATATGGATTCACAAAATAGAGTTGAGTGGTAGTACAACCCTTTAAAATTACAACCAATCCTCAAAAAACTCCATCACTAAATTTGGTACCTTCAATTGATTATTCTTTCTCCTCTTCCAACCCTTAGCTGGAACAAGCAACCTCCTCCTATGAAAACTCTGCACTCCATTCTTCTCTCCTCTCCTGGACTTGTATCCACCATGTATTGTCTTCCTTCTCCTAATACCATGCATTCTCCTTCTCTTGTGGGATTTGACCCACCATTGATAGAACACCTCCACCAAATTTCACCTGTAACATCCTCTACAACTTCTACATGCAAATATGTGTTATCCAAACAACAATCAAAATCTATTACATCCTTAGATAAATTTGCAATTACTACTCCATGGAAATTAAAAATCTCCATTTGTATGCTCTCTTCTTGCTTGGAATTCTCTTTTACTCTCACCAAAGGAGGTATAGAATCATCGCAAATAAATTCAAAATTAAAATTTACCTCATTCTTGTTTGTTGTCCTAACATATTTTTCCTTATTATTCACTGCAACATCCATCTTCTCACCTCCAATGACAAGTTTTGTAAACTCTTCTTCATTTTTTTTCATCATTTGTCCTTCCAAAAACTTCTTGATTCTTTCCATCTCTTCTTTCAACAAGAGATCTTCCTCTTCCCCACCAACTTGCTCATCAAACTTAGGACCACCCATGTTCACAATTTTTAATTAAAAACCTTCTTCATTCACTTCACATAATACACTCCATTCACATGGTATTGTTGAAACTTGTTCCTCATTATCTTCTCCATTTGTGTAGGTTACCCCCACATATTCTTCCTTACATTCAACCCCTACCAAAAGGCTGAAATACTGTTTCTTTTTTATCTTCTCTTTTCCTTCCTCTTCCAAAAGACTGTTCTTCTTCTCATATCTCTCTTCCCATATTCTCACTTCCTCAACCATCTATTCCAATGCATCTACTTCAGCCTAGAGCTTTTCAAATTCTTCATGGTACTTCCTTTTTTCCACTTCCTCCCAATATTGTTCCCAGAATAAAATTATTATGGGCCTCCTCATGACCCATCCCATCCTCTCTAGTATAGACTATCTCACGTTCAACAGTTTGTCTACATGCAAATCACACACACCACCACAAATCCTGGTGAAAATTACCTCACATTGGTGCTTCTACTTGCACACTCAAGAAATCCTACTCTGATACCATTGATGAAGAAGGAAACCAACCTCATTCACATACAACAATCTAAAAACTCAACTTAGAAACGGTTTGAAACAATACAAAAATCTACAAGTGTTCTTCTTTGCTCATTCAAAATCTCCTAAAAATTCAAGAATTACATAGCATAACTGAAACTATTGGTTGTGTAACCATGTGGGATGATGAAAACATTACAAATCTGATATTAGATTGAAATATGACAGAAAAAATCAAATACAAAATGGTTTCACTCAATCTATCTTCTTTCACTCAATTCTAGCTCCTTCAACCTACATTTATCATTAGAAATCACTGTTACAAACAAACCATGAAATAATCAATCTTCTTGCTATTGTAGCAGACCTTCAAACCTACAAAAAATTTATCTTATTGGTCTCCTTCAAACTTCTTTATACTAAATATCTTAGGTTCCCTTCACATGGTCCTCACTAGCTCACCGTCTCTCAAAATGTGGAGCTCACTTGCTCCCAAAAACATGGACTTGTACACAGATATAAATATGGAACAATGGAGTCTTCAAATCCTCTCTTCAATATAACATGTCCCCATCTCACCTACAAAAAGTCCCAAATCCATCTTCCCAAAGGACAAGGCCTGAAAATATAGATTTGTGAATGAGAAAAACCACTATGGTTTTCCAAAACTATAAGAAAAACACCTACTTGGAAAATTCACACCCCATTTGGAAAAATAATCATAAAATAATGAAATTATTCAATGCTCACATGGCCTTCACATGGCCAATCAAATTTGGTCAATTCTAGCATCTTCATTGATTTCTAACAACCTTGACAACTCCAAATGTGAACATGCACCAACATGCAAAGCTTGTGGCACAAACATGCAACTACATGCAAGTCATGTAATTGAACATGCAAGAACATGCACCCCAAGTGGTCCCCACCTTGAAGTGGGACACCCAAGAAGAATATTTTCTCATTTATGCCTTATAAACGTTTACCCTTGCATAATTTCCACCAAAATTACATTTCAATACTTGTTAAGGTATACCCTTAGGAATACCTTCTCAAGTCTAAGCTGAAATTGAAGCATTGGAGATATAACCCACTCTCACTAATTTGGCCTTCAACCCTCCAAAGTCTGTTAATGACTTGATTTCACTTGGATGATGACAACCCTACCTTTGTGAGTGAGATTTGGTTCTAAGAAGTGAAGCAACAGTTTTGGGACTCAATAGGTTCTAATGGTGAAGGTAATGATTCTATAGATCTCTTCACTACAAGAATTGAATAACTATTATGTTGAACTATGCATGCATATAGCTAAATAGAGTTTTGATCCAAACACCCTTGCAAAAACCATAGCTCCTCTGACCATCTTGCACCCTCCACTTGAGAAAAGGAACCTACACACCCTCATCATTTAGTTTACTTACAAAAATTGGCCTTCATTCCAAATTAGGAATATGTAGTACACCATTGATCCCCTTTACTCATCTATCGGGTAATTAAATCATGACTCTACCATGGCCAAAAATGTTTAGATGAGAATCATCTCTATGGTACACCTTCCCACGATTATATACTTCATTTGTAAACCAATTTTGATGTGAGGTCATATAGAAAGAGAGACCAAATTTTATCAATTAATGAGCCTTCTGATAGATGAGTAGCTAAGAGAGCAATGAAAGAATCACCTTAATTTTTGGAGGATCTCTCAAACCCGTTATCAAAATCTACCTTTTCTTCTTCTTCTCCCCCTTACAGTCTCTTCTTAGATGTCCATTGTTGTCATAGTTTCAACATTTCACCTTGCACTTGCCAAGAGAGTTGGATCTCATGTGGGATTTGGATCTAGACTTATTCTTGTCCTTCTTTTTTATTTACTTTGGATCTTACACAAACCACTAAGGCCTCCTTAGCTAAATAAGAAGTATTCCTTCTCATTTCTTAATAAGTAAAAGATGCAGCCAAATTTTGCATCTTGAACATGGTGGTTATGCTCCCAATGTCCATAATGAGGTCGTCCTATAAATTTGGCATGGATTGTGATTGGGTGGTTACCATATTGAAGGTATTTATATGTTCAACCAAAAACCCACCATCCTCCATCTTGAGGGTATACTTATTTCTCAAAATATCTTATTAGGGATTTATTTTGATAAATTTATCGAAGATTATTCTAGAGGGTCAATATGGTAGCCTCTTCACATGCACATTCAACAACATTGAACCAACCAAATTGAGTCCAATTAGACCCTTTACTTTTCTATCTATTTTATCCTAATCTTCTTTTGATGTAGTTTCATGTTTGGATACAAATACAACAACCCATAGTTATCACTCTATAAAGATATCTTACATATTAAGCTTCCACAACTCAAAATTTGTTCCTAAGAACTTCTCCATCTCTATTTTGGTTCCATTTTCTCTAGCCATAACACATTTCCTACATGGAAAAGCTAAGATTTTGGAATCCATAACTTTTGGTTCAAGAGGTTGATTGGGCCTCTCATTTTTTCTCTTGCCAAATAAAAGAATTTTTCCACCACCTTTATAACCTAAAAATTGATTTTTTCTATTTTATAATCTAAAAATGACATTTTTGTAATTTGAACATTAGAAGCAAGGTCGAAACACCTTACTTAACATTGAGGCTAATTATAAATTTTTAAAAAATACTAACATATTAAGAAAATTAATGAATGGCGAGTGCGAGTGCGAGTAGTAATGGGCAGAGGAATTTGAATTCCTTTGGGTAGATGTTGAGGGCGGGGAATTTGAAGCAAAGGATGAAGATGATGGTGTTTTTTGGTGGGGGATCTAGTGGCGTGGGTCTATTTTGGTGGGCTCTTGGGAGGTTTTTCATAGTGTGTCTCTGTAGTGGTTTCTTGGCTTCTGGTGCCTGGCCTGCCTGGAGATCTATGGTGTCTTGTGTGGGCTCCTATTGGGAGAGGTGGTTTTGTGTGTGCTAGAGGGAATGGAGGAGTTTTTTCTCTACATGTTGTTCCTGTTGTTGGTGTGATATTGGTTGTTGCTTGTGTTGGGTCCGTCCCTATTCTAGGCATCAATGTGTGCAATGTTGAAGATGATGCTTTTCCTTTATTGAAGGATTGGAGACTGAGACTAGACGATTTTGTTTGGCTGATGTTTAGATCTCCATATTTGGGTCTGTGTTGGGTGGATTTTTCTTTTCTCTTCATAGTGCGGACGTTGTTCATTGCTATGCTTGCAAGTGGTTTGGAGGTTGTGGGGCAGACTATGATGGTCTCCCCTTCTTCTACTAATGTTTGTGGCTCTCTCGTGAGCCTATTTCATTACCTTGCACTGGAGGTTGAAGTTGTCATGTTCTCTTGTGCTTGGTGGTTGTGTATGGGAGTGCTTGTTTCCTCCTATCATTATTTTATTCCTTATCATTTCTTTGGAGGTTTAGCTTGTGTTCTATTGTGCTTGTTGGTGCTTCACGATAATGGGTCCTCTCGAAGTGGGGGTCTTGGTGGTGGTTTGGTGCTCTACTCTTTGTTGTTGTTGGGAGTCTGGTTTTCTCCCTTGCTTGAGTTCTGTTGGGAGAACTTTGATGGTGTTTTTGGAGTTTCATCTTCCTCTACTTTTTGGAGATGTTGGGGTTTTTCACTGTGGTGGGGTTTGTACTTCAAGTGGACTTCCCAGTCGATGGAATGGGTTGTTTTGGCACTTGTGGTTAGTTGGGGGAGGAAGCTAGTGTTTTTCTCTCTCTTTGGTTCTTGCTACCATGGTGTGGCCTGGAGATGCCCTTTTCCCTCTTCAAGCTTGTTTCTTTCTTGCCTTGGGTGGACTCCCTTGTGGTTTTTTGTGGGTTTTTGGTTTAAGGGGGCTCCCTTGGCTTGTGGGTTTCCCCTTGTGGTGGATGGAGCAGTTTCTCATAAAGGATTTGCTTTGTGGTGGATGTTGTCAGGTTTGTCGAAGGGTGGTATGTTCACCTTTTCTATGGGTGTGGTGGCTTCCTCCTTGTTTATATAGTTTGATCCTCTCGAGGTGGATTCCTCTTCTATTGAGGTGAAGATGGGTGTTGTGGTTTTGGTTGGAAGCTTCCTTTCTTAGTTTTCTCTAATATTGTCCCTTTTGAGGTGGGATCTACTCCTATGGAGGTGGAGTTTTGGGCTATTGGAGATCTCTGGGTCTGGTGGGAAAAAATTTCATGCAATCCTCTCCATTAGAGGGGAGCTCTCCTTTAGAGGCAAAGTATGAGTTGGCTTCCTAGTTCGACTAGTGTGTGAAGAAGGGCTCAAAGTTGCTATTTATGTGTTGCAGGTGGTTTGTGGCCTGGTTGGTCCTGGAAATCTCTTGGGACCCACTATTTTTGGGTCATTTTGTGGCTTATGTCCTAGCTATGTCTGTGATCCTAATGTGGTGTCAAGTCAGGGTTTATCTTCCTTAGGATTACTATTGATCCTAAGTGTGTTGTCACTCCTAGTTTCTGGTATCTGGTTATTTGTGTTTTTGTTGTGTTTATGCAGTTTATCCACTATGTAACTGTATGATGTTATTCTATTGTTGATGGCCCGCAGGGCTTTGTATTAAAGGGACAACACCCTTGTTTTGTTGCTTTTAATATCAAAAACATATTAAGAAAATTGAAAAATATATGGTGCACTAGAGGAGAGAATCTTCCCCAAAAGGGTATAATGTCAAACGAAAACTATCAAATTTTGGTACATTTGACTTTAACACATTATTACGAGGAAGATATACACCAATTTAAAAAATAAAATAAAATCCATACACTAGATATTAAAGTTGACTATTTGAGAAAAAAAACATGGGAAAATAAAATTGTTTTCTATTTTTTTGTGATGTCAACTCAATGTCACTCTTTTTGATGGTGGTGTAGACATGCAAAATTAGCATCATGCATTTAATTAGGTCATATTCATCTACTCATCAAATAAAACAAGTTCATTAAATTCAATCTCTAAATTCCTCCATTTAAATTAAATAAATTCATCTTTAGTACTAACATCATCCTCTTTGATTAAATAAATCAAATCTTTATTTAATCAAGTCTTTATCATTTTCCATCTCCTTTTTTATTTAGTTTAATCCATAAATCTAAATCAAATAGGTCAAATCACCTAACCTCATCTTATTTAATCAAATCACGATTAATGATAATCTTAATACAAGTCCCATCCTCTAGTTTTTCCCACTTGCACAAATAAATCATTTAATTGATTTATTAAAACTTCTAATTTCCATCAACATGGCATAATAGAGAATATTCTCGCAAATTTGAATTCAAATCAAGTTGACTTGTCCCTTCCAACATAGTTAATTCTCATCTTACATGTCCCCCACTAGGCATTTAAAACCCCTTCTTCTCCCTCCAACAAGCCAAATTTGAAATTTGAAAAGGCCACCTAATGTCATTTATTGGCACATTCACCAAAACTTGCACACCCTTGGCCCATTCACATGGTGACAAGTGGATCCTTCCTATTGGTTGAATCTTTGTCCCACATTCACCCATTTTGCATGTCTCTCCATCATTCTCTCCTATAAATAGAGAACTCATCTTTTTGTAATGGACATCTACAATTCATGCAAAGTTATTCTCTTCACATTGAGAGCTAATTTTTTCCACTTCATCTTCAAGGAATTTTATCATTGAGTTTTTCAAGGGTTGGGAAAGGGTCACTTTTCACAACAAAGTGACACCAATCCACTATGAGATAGGTATGCATTTGTGCTTCTTTGATACTTTCAATTAGTTTATTTGGTCGATTTGTTTGTGAAGTATGGTGCATTATCTCATAGGAGCATTTGTAGGTTTTCATGAACTAACCGATGTTATGGAGTTTAGAATGTTTGCAGATTTGTAGGGTGCTCGCAGGTAGTTATAAAAGTAAAGATGTTTTGCAGGAACTGTAGAACACTTCGGATGCTCCTAAGGATAATTTGGATGATGACGGGGATATTTTCAACCACAACCATGAAGATTTGTCAAATGTGTTGGGGATGGCCAAGGACGGTTCAATCATTTTCTTTAGAATTTTCAAATGGTTGTTTAAGGAGTTGAACCTTACTAATTTTAAGGTTTGTTCTTTGGTTAACAATGTTGGAGCTAATTCTAACCCCCAGGGTTCTTTTGCTCAGGACCAGGTGAACCAATTGTTTGATATTCTAAAGACAATTACTGATGAGATGTTGAAATTGAAAAAGGATTTTGAGTTTAGAATCTCGGTCTTGGAAGATAAAATGTCAAGAGCCTATGAGAACCTAGAAACTGTGTTTAAAATCAGTAGGTCGACTCTCCATAATTATGTTGAGGGTCTCCAATTTTTTAATGAAAAGGCTAGGTTGTGGAAAGGGGACTCTTCAAGTGTGATAAAAGATGTTGTTGGTGGTTTGGTGAATCTCCCCAAAGATCTGAAGGGGTAGAAAGTGAGAAGGGCCCCTATACTCATACGTGCAACAATACTAAGAAGAATTTAGGGGTTTCTGAGAAGAAGGTTATTGAGGTTATGGAAATGCACAAGAAGATCATAGCTAGCAATCTTAAAGCTATTGGCATTCTGGAAAATCTATAATTGCTTGTTGGTTTTGTCCTATTTTTTGGCTGGTTGTTCGCTTGATTTTTGCTTACATGGGTGACTACTTTGTTTGTTTTAATTATCTTTAAAATCAGTGGTCTTTTTTGTATAGGGTTTCGAGGTCACTTCAAAACCTAGTTTTCCTATAATCAAAAACTCAACGTCACTTTTTTCCTGAAATTTTTAGCAATTCAAAATTTTCTATTAAATTTATAAAAAAATATATCAAAATAATTTTTAAATTTTTTGAAAAATTATCAGAATAAACTTCATCAAGAGTTTTACATTTCATTAGTTTACATAATTTTAATTTCACAACATAAAGACCACTTTTATGTGCTTGAAGTTGAATATTTTGTTTGTGTTGGTTGATTCCTTTATAAAAGTGTGACATGGGTTTGTACTTTTACCCATAAATACTTCACAATACATAAAAGAATCAATGGAGGGTGGAAACCATAAATAAGATCAAACACCAAGTGCACAATGGAGGATTGAAACTATTAATGGTGGTTTTAGCATAACCAACTCTAAGTAGAACAATAGGTCACTCTACTTCTCTTGGAAAGAAAAAAATCAACTCCAAGGTTCCATTCTAGTTAGATAGCTAAGTATCCAATATGATTTGTTAGCAAGGGGGAATTTGATAGTAAGATAAAGTTTTGACAAGGATAAATATTCAAATTACCTAGATCTACTAATAAACGAATAACTTATTGCTTTAAAACACAAATCTCAAAATATTTTCTTGTTCCATTTGATAAATTAAGATTGATCTAAAATATTATGGGATTCAACATAGATCCAAATCTATTATAATTATTCTGTAAGAGAAAGATCAAAAAATAATCAAGGTTAAGGAGATGAAACTAAAAAAATAAAATCGAGCAATAAATCTCACTCAACTTCTCAAATCTAAATAGTCAGATGAGATCCCAAAATTAGTATTACAATGATTAATATTTCATACAACCCGAAATAACTGAAATAGGGTGCTCATAAACACTAGGGTTAGGGCCTATTTCGCTCATGTTTCACTCAAGGATACCTTAGAGATCTCATTCCAATGATAGAATGAGAGAGAGATCTGCAATAGGGTGTCCTAGGGTATGTTTAGAAACTAAAGAGGGGTTCACCACCAAACTAGGGCTTGGAAAGACTCATAACATGCAAGATCTAATGAGAATTCAAATGAATGACCTAGAAATTAATGTAAATCAGAACAATAAATTGAGAAATCAGAGAGGTGCACCTAGAAACCTATAGAAGCTCATAACAAGGTTTGAAATGATGAAAATGTTAAATTTAATGTACACTGGGGCTCATATGCCAAGCTAGTTGATTTAATTCTAGATAGGGGTTTCAAGGCAAGAATAAAATCTGGCAGTGACAATTTTGGAACTCCTAAAATTTGGGAAAATAATTGTACTAGGACTCATACGTCAGAAGTGGCGTATTAGTCCTACTTAGCTTTTTTGGAGGGTGAAGATCTAAATTTTCTCTTTTATCTCTGCTCTGCCTTCTCAACTTGATTTCTAGATCTAAACTATTAAATTCTACTCTATAGGTGTCCTTTAGTGTTCTTGTAAACAAGGTAACAACTTTGACAACTTTCCACACTTGACAACTTCTTCCAATCTTGCTTTTCAATGTGTCTTCAACCTAGATTTTCAAACCACACACAAACCCTTGAATAAGATGTTGCAATATTGTAAGTAATGGCTAGCATGAATGTGGATCTTGACTCTTGCTTGAATGATATGGATCTTGACTTGAATGCTTGCTTGAATCATAAAACCCTACATCACAAATCTTAGCTCAAAAACAAACATGATGCATGATGACTTTAACATGATGCTTGATACTTGAATAATGCTTCAAAACATTTGATAATCAACTCTTGAATGCTCTTGCAAACACTTGCATGCTCTTCTGAACTCAAATTTTCTATAAGGAATGCTCTCATGAAAGTATTAGGTGAAAATGAGTGAAATAACCTTGTATTTGTTTATGCCAAATTTCTTGAAATTACAACACTACAAGCCGACATCAGATCTAGAAGAATAAAATTCCACCAAGAATTTGAATTTAATTTAGGTCTAAGCTAAGTGGGACTCATACGCTAGTTGTGGCATATAAGTCCCATTAGGCTAAGCTTTGGACACTTTTTCAAGAAATGCTTAGATTTATGTGAAATCTAGATTGGGGCCCCAAAAATTAGGTGGGACCCAATGCCCAAGGTGGCGTATGAGTCCCAAATCACTAAATATGGGCCATACAATCCAAAAACACATGAATTATGATTCGATATTGGTAAATTTCAGGATTAATCTCAAAAAGATGCTTTAATTAAGGCTTGTGGATACAAAATAAGGCCAATTAGGGAAAAAAGAAGCTCAATTAATTAATAAAACCCTAGATTAGTGTGAAAGTGTAAAGGTACACTTTACAACACCCTAAATAAAGCACAATTAGGTCCACATAGTTTACAAGGGCCCCAGACCTAATGTGAATGTGTTAAACACACTACAACACTAAATCAAGGCATCATTAAACTCAATTTAATATGGAGGTCCCAAACAAGTGTGAAAATGTAGAGGGATAAATTTTCCCTCACTACACAACCATTTACAATATTGATGCAATCATTTGAGTAAATCATAACGTAAGATATTTCAAATTGCATGCTATCAAAGCACCATTTTACATGGGTAGATTTGAGACACAACTTCATGTAAACACAAATAAAACATAGATCTCATCAAGTTATTCAACTTGAAAGAGATAAATGAAATGTATCATTTCTAAGATCAAAATATTGATAAATATAGTATACATGATCCTTTGATTATTATCAAAATTTGCAAAATTACAAAACTTAGTAGAAAATACATGTTGAATTTGCATAAGTTCATTGCAAAAATCCAGTGTATAACCCCTAAAATTGTTCCCAAGGAAGCCATATATATATATAGTAACCTTGGGTGCCAAAAAATTTAGGTTTGGGTGTAGTTCAACTAAAACCCTAATTCTAGAAACTAGATCTAAACTAAGTTGTCATTTCATCACTTTTACAAGCTATCAACTCACCCAAGTTAATTTATTATAATTATTAAAAGAATAAAGAATTAAAATAATTGAATAAACCCCAGACAACATAAGCTATCATGTTGGTCTAGGAAAATGTTATAAGAAAGCAGTAATTGCTTCAATCAAATCATTTGCATTGGGTCCCTTGCAATACCTAAGCTTTATTTCTTGAGAAAAGGTAGATCACCCAATCTTGTCTTTCAACTCTCCAAATTTTGTTAAATCCTCCTAGAACTTCTAGATGGAAATCTTAGTCTTCATCATTATGTCAATAGCTTCTTCAAATATCAATTGATGAAGGGATTTTGTAAATTCTTTTATATGATCCTTGATGTTGTTTGTACCAATGAAGGGTTTTCCAAAAAGGTTCTTGAGGAAGATATCTAATAATCTTCTCTATCCTTTCCATCACCTTATCTATTGAGATTTTTCTCTTATTAAGAACTAGGCTTTTCACTTTGCAAGTTTCTTTATTCTAAGTTTGTTGGCAACCAACCACTCCTCCAATAGCTCTTGAATTTCTCTATAAAAAATACATGATTTGGCCAACTCAATGGAAGGAGTGACTCTCATTATCTAAAAAATTGGGATGTATTCACCCCATACCAGAATATCTTCATTAATCTCAATTTCCAAACTTTCCTCACCATTGATATTGTGATAGGATCTTAAAGCTTCTCTAATGACCCTACTCCCAAGAACTTGTAATACCTCTCTCCATTCTAAAGTAGCAAGAATAATTCCTTTTGGGTCTGGATGTTGAGCATGCTTATTTAATACTACTAATTTAATATGGGAGTAGGTGTAACTAAATCTATAGGTCCAACCAAATGATTGATATATGAAGTTAGTCAAGTCCTACCTAAGCCTTGAGTTCTACCTTTGTATTTTTGTGCTTCTTCATTTGCTCAAGTATTACATGGTAACAACTAGCTATAATGATTTCTTCTCTTCTTCCCTAGTTAAAGATCCCAAGTTTACTTGCTACATGGCATAATACCAGGTGGTGTTTGGGATTCTTACTTATCTACAATAGGGGCACAACTAATTTACCCATTACGTTTCATTTCTCATCCACTGAGATAGTGGAGAGTCTCCTAGCCCTTTTCGGAATTGGTTGGGATTTAAAAACTTATGCTAATAAAGATAAATAATCCTCTTCCTAAAAATATTTTTTCATCCTCTTTTGCACAATATGGTTAAGCCATACTAGAAGACTTGAAAGTTTCTCTTTGTGTAGGCTAGGAAGGAGAAGGAGAAGGATTTGCAACCAGAATTCTAGTATCACTTGGTGAGTGTTGATTTTTCCTCTCAAGTGGAGGAATCTCTTCCTACACTGGGGAATCAAAGTCTCTGATATCTAATTCCTTCAACAACTCATGCACTTTCTCACCATCTTCCTCATGTTGATTTCCTCATTTTGGGTGAGGAGGTGAAGTACATCTATATGTGAAGAAGAATTTGGAGGTGAAGGGATTGGAGACTAATGTGAAGTACTAGGAATTTGTGATGGAGATGGAGGGGGTGGAGGAATTGGAGATTGGTGTGACAAACTCTAAGTTGGAGGATATTTCCTAGGAGGTGATTGAGGTGGTGAATTGTGAGATGTGGAGAAGAAATGGGAGACTCCTTTGCAGGAGATGGAGATCTAATAGGAGGAGTAGGCTAAGGATGTTTCCTTCTCCAATTGAGTGGGATATTATCTTCTTCTTCCTCACTCTCACTTGGTTCCACAAATATTTTTTCTTCCTAAGCCTTGGGGTGTGGCTCTAGCATTGGATATGGTGTTTACAACCACCATATTAACCCAAATACCACATTTATAGCTCTGTTATCAATTGAAGAATCCTCTAGAACTAACCAATCCATTGCATCTATAGGTTGACCGAAGACTATTTTTGTATTATATGTAGGATACAATAATTTCAATCATCTTTTAGGTCCTTGGGTATTTTTCGCAAGTCAAATGCCCTCATTGTGTCCAAGGATAGCTAGGAGTAATCCTTGATTCTTATTTTATGTTCATCCAAGCAATTAACCCAATGGTCCTCTAGAGAAAGTTCACATTTGTAATATGCCCTCAAATTTGGACCTTATGTCCAAAGTAGATCCATGGCTAAAGGAGCCATCTCAATTTTTGCAGTCTTGGTTATTTGAATGTTGGCATGGGAATATACACCCACCTTGATGGAGAAAATAACCCAAATTTATGCTTGTTAGCCACCAGCTTGTGGATGGATCTCTGCAACTTGTCTACAAAGCTCTAGCAAGATTAATTAATCATTGGGGTACTTGGGTAGCTTGTAAGATACCATATGAAAGCATGCTACCTTGATATATGTATAAGTATTTAATTGGAAATACCAATTCCCCCAATTTTCCAACGTAGTGGTTGCTTCTGCATATAACCTCCTAAAAAATCATTTTATATATCTTATAACTACAAAAATGAAGGCATCATTAAGTATACAATAGTTTGTTTGATTTTCTTTTAATTCCAACTAGGGATAATGGTATAATCTTGTTTCTCCCAATTGGAGAGAGCCAACTCTTCTTAATCCTAGAAAATTGGCCTGGTACACCAACAAATTTACCAAAAATGAAGTCATGTAGAATTTAGTATTATCCAATACATCTAGTATTTGATCATGTATATTTTCACAAATGATTTCCCCCAATCAATCCTCTTCCTGTTAGTTATTTTCAAGATGATATAAAACATCCATTGGTGAAATTATTTGGCATGGGTGTGTCTATACACCCTGTTGAGGAGTGTGATGAGGTATTTTGCATCTTTTCTAAACTCACTTTTTTGTTGCACCTTTGTTATCTTATGTTCAACTTTCCTAGGAATAGGGAGGAGGAGGTCATTGATGAACCTAGTAGATTTCTTGTTGTGATTCACATCAAAGGTCAAGGCCCTCTTTATATCTATAGTGTCAAACTCAACATATGTTGGGAGACAAAATATCCTTTCTATCATCTTTGGATTGATATGCAACACAACTTCTCCTGATGGGCCAAAAACCTTTTTTTGTCTCTGATTATAATGTTGGGTACAAGTCAATACTAACTTTGGAGACTATATTAAAATTGGAAAGGTGGATGGTTGCTAAGCATTGTGCTAGGTTTGTCCTATCTCCTTCCTTGTGCAACCTCTACAAGAACTTTACAAAATTTACATGAAGAAGATATATGTTACCAATCTCATTATGGGAGAGAACATCTTGGAAGGGGGTTGATACCCCTTAAATTCATACTTCATCTTTTCTTTCTCTCCTTGCATAATTTCTACAAAATCCACATAATCATCATTAGAGAATATCACATTAGGAGAGATAAAAAGTTTATAATTAACTCCTTTTGAAAGTAGAACTTAGCCAATACTCCATTAATATTTTCTTTTCATTGTGCTTTGGATGTTTCTAATATCCCATATCAAACAGTGGAAAAGGGCCACTTAAATTCATACTTAGGATAAAAAGATATCTTGTCAGGTTTCAGGGTTCAAGCATACCCCTTGATGCATACCCTGAAGAACAACAAACAAGATATATCTTGATGACCCAATCTTGTATAAAGTGTATAGTGTTCATCATTGGAGATCAAACATCAAGCATATTGAGTAACTCATGATAACTAGGAAAACAAGCAAAAAAATCTTTGATGACCTGATCCCCATATGTGAAGCATAATATGGAACGCCAAGGATTAGGTGCCAAGCTTAATGCTTGAGCCTTACCAAAAGGATAAAGTGTTAATGAACCGAAACTTATCACGAAGTTAAGAGTTGGGTATACTTTGCACCTCTATCAACACATCAAACCAAAACAAGAAACCATGGTAACCTAATCTTTGGAAGGAATGAAGACTTTATTTGTTTAAAGATTGGGAATTGGGATGATCTTGTGACTCATACCCAAAGATTTGGCCATATAAAGCAACCATGACCATTGATGTCCAATGAACTTAGAAATGTGGAATGTCATAGTTTGAGAGTTCGGGATCAGGAATGACCCCAACCTCATGCCAATTTTGACAAATCAAATGAGGGAAAACCCTTTGATGATCTTTGAAAGATTTGGCTAGTTGAAAATGTCAAAGATCAAGAATTGTGAAGGACTTTAACAATATGCCAAATAAGCATAGGATCATTAAATGGTTCGATGAGGCTTAGTGGCAATGTTACAAACAATCTCAATTGGTGCATCAAGATTAAAATGGACTTGATAGAGACCAAAAAAAAATGGAGACAACAAAAACCAATAAATGAGACCAATGCCAATAAAACCCCCACACAACCATGCACCAAAATTGCTATTAATGTGCATCAAAGAAATCAATGCGACGCTTGGTGTTAGGTAAGATAACTAGATGCATCTTGTGTTAGGAGTCAAGGTGTCGGGACTCATGTTGAACGACAATAAACCCCCAGGCAACTATGCACCAAAATTGC
Source organism: Sequoia sempervirens (assembly GCA_007258455.2). Classification (NCBI taxonomy): domain Eukaryota; kingdom Viridiplantae; phylum Streptophyta; class Pinopsida; order Cupressales; family Cupressaceae; genus Sequoia; species Sequoia sempervirens. The sequence continues at coordinate 23,464,214 of VDFB02105785.1, forward strand.
TATTAATGCACATCAAAAGAATCAATGTGATGCTTATGGTAGATAAGATGAAAAGGTTCATCTTGTGTCAAGGATCGAGGTGTCAAGACTATCTTTCAAGATGCCAACAAACAAAATCTCAAAAGCTCAATGAGATAGTCTACTTCCATGACTCCCTTGTCAAGTCTATCAAGAATTTGGGTGTCATGTTATCCATTTTCATTATACTCAAATGGAAGACTTTGACATCCCAATGAAAACTAAGCATATAGAGGAAGGAAAGGCAAGTGTTAGAGATTGAGATCAATGCTAATTTCATGTTGAGATGGTAAATCCCAAAATCTCAATAGTTACCCCAAAAAGACAAAGAAACCAATAAAAACTAACAAGCAAAATAAAACAAAAGCAACACAAAACAAAAAAGAAAAAAAGAAAAAGGAAGGCTCCTATTTGACTAGTCAAAATGAGATGTGAGTGCAACACACAATATAAACTTGCATGATAAGAAATTAATTGCAAGTGCAAACTTACTCATTAACAATGAAACTATATTACATAACTCAATGAACATACAACTTAAACTTATGATAACAATAATAAGAATGAATAATAAACATCATTATTACCCCACACAAAAACAGCTCCATTTTCTATTTAATTATTTGTGAAGATAAAGTGAAAAATAGAAACTTGACATTTGAAAATATCCCAAGCAGCCATCCCCTTTTCTCTTATCCTAGATGTGAGTAATTTTATGAGTTTTTATACCTGCTTTTAGCTCCTCTTCTTCATGGTTTCATATTTCCTCTATATTTCTATCATTTTAAATAGTATATAGCAATCATCGCATTCCATGAGATGACATCCCATTCTGTCAAAGAAATCAGGTATCTTGTCCATGCTTAAGAAAGGTCCTAAAAGAAGGGCATCTTTAGCATGCCGGTTTTGAATGCTTCCAACTGCTACTGCTAAGCATACAGGTGCCATTAACTTTTGACCTCTACCCTCTCACATACCAAACACCTATACGATACATACTTCTGTTTGAAGCTTCAGATTTTCATGCTTAATCGGAGGCCTTCTCTTAATTTTCCCTAGCGTTCACTGTGTTCTGTTGCTTGTTCCCCTGTTTTTGGGGGTAGATAATATGGGAAAACTTAGATCCAATGCATAACATTCGAATGAATATTAAAACCCTAGTTCTGAGGACTAAGAGATGAATTACCTGTAATATCTCAGCTGGTCTTTGATCCCGAGCTGTAGACCCGAAAGGACGGACTGATATAAAAAACTACTGCAAAAAACTTATAAGCCAGGGAGCGCATAGATCCTTGCATACAGAGGCCCCTTTCCGAATCTGAGGAGATACGGTGGAACCCTCGACAGCAATATGCAGCAAAACGTTCCCCAATACACTACAACACCAGAAAGTGGCATTCCATTACAGGCTTGTATTTCAGTAAGCTGTTGCTGTTCGAGTTACAGGAAGGGAAAATGGAAACCAGTTGCTGTATGTAATTTGTTTCGGATTCTCACAACAATTGAAATTGATCGTTCAAATATATGCAACCTCAAGCAAAATACTGGTGGTGCTCTGTAAACAAGAGATTGCTGGTGTCACCATTGTGGAGCAAATTTGGTACTTCTTATGACCTTTAATTATGTGATTTTGATCTCCTTCATGAGATGAAATTACCTGTAGATGGCCGCGGAGGATTGTTTGCGTCCAATGCAGAAGCAAAAAAAAAAGGTTTCAGCGCAGAAGTATCGCTCTGAAATCCTATGCACTCGCAAATGGATTCAATTTCCCAGAGATCTCGAATGGGTTCAATTCCCAAGTAATTTTTTGGCACGGCCGGTAAAATGCGTGGCGACTGGCAAGTTTAACAGTTTGGGGTTTGAAATTTAATGTCACGCTTTGTTGGCGGTTTTCAGATTAACATTAGATGTCCTTGTTTTCAAACTAGCAGTTAAATAGACTGAAACAGCGAAAAAGAAGACCAAACGTCAAGAAGGAAGTGCCCATCTGACTCCCCTGGAGCCCACCGTGTCACGTCAGAGGGAAAAAATGGTCAGTTCACTAGTAAATTTTGGATAATAATAAAACTAGCTATGGCACCTTGTGCAATGGGTACAGGGAAGAGGTGTGGACAAGAGGTGTGGAAGGTGAATTAAGAAAAAATTGGTTTAATTTTTGCATATATTTGTGTAGTAAATGAGATCAATTGATACATTTAGAAAATGATTTTAATATTAGTATTAATTTTTAAAAAAAATTATTATAGAATAATATTATTATATATTTAAAACTAATTATTTATTAAATTTTATAAGAGAAAGGATGTCGTAATGTTAAAACCTAAATGTACTTGTTATTATAGCGTAATTTTCATTTTAATAAACATACTATATTAATTATGCTAATTTATACTTAACTATGTAGGGTAAAGGATGTCAAAATTTTAAAATCTAAAATATACATTATATATTAATTATGCTAATTTATACTTAATTACATAGAGTAAAAGATGTTGTAATTTTAAAACCCAAAACCTTAGCGATCATCTAATTCATAACCCAATGAACGATATTTAATAACCCCTACCAAAGAAAAAAATAGAACATGGTTTTAACTTATAATTGTGTATCAAAATGGGCACAAAATAAACCTACACAAAATCAAACAAAATAAAATACAACATCAAACAGAGATCTGTGAAAATGTCAAATGACATGCAGTCCATTCAAATTAATAAAATCCAACAAAGGACTGCGAAAAATTACCTGTCAGAATTTTTGTAAATATGCAAGAATTGTCGAAGGGGGATTCAAATACGATAAACAACTATACACAACCGTGCGCTGTCAATAAAATAAATATAAATCTCCTTGGAGCAAGAAAGGATGTCAAAAGGATGGCCTAATGTTAAAACCTAAATGTGCTTATTACGGCCGTAATTTTCATTTTAGTAAACATAATCTAAAACCCTCGTCCAAACCTTACTTTCAAGTTGCACTTGCCAAAAAATACCAGCGAGGAAGCATTTGGAGGAGCGGAAACTAATAGTGGCAGGGAAAACAAGTTTGGAGGAGGGAACCGATAGCGGCGAGCAAAGCAAAACTGATAGTGGGGGGAAAGCAGAAAAGCACGACAACAAAAAAGCACGTCGAGGAAAATAGAAATCTCATCTCATCTACAATCAATGGTTGGCGAGGAATGAAATGTCAACCATGTCCTCTAGTGCGTTTATATCCGTTGAAGGACAAAATGAACTTCAAAAGTTCATATAGGGACACGTCTTTGGCGTAAAAATGTTATTATTATTTTTCAACAAGGTGTAAATATTTTATTGGCTATTTGATTATTGAAATGAATGATCTTTTAAGTGGAGGGTTCCATCGCCTCACTTTATTATTTTTATCATGATTATTTGTATTTTTAAGATTGCTTCTAAAATTAATTGTGTATGTTTTTGTATTGACATTTCATATCATACTCATGATCCATCATGAGGAAGAGGAGTGTATTCAAAAATGTCGTACAAAAACAAATACCTTAATTCTAGAAACAATCTTTTTAATACTACATGAATTGTGGAAAACTCATACCAACTTTGGTTATTTGTTTCAACTATGAAATATTTTTAGTAATATTATATTTATCATACTATAATGATGTAATAACTCATAATAGATGGGTTTGATTTTGGCATCACTAATAAATTATCTTGTAGGATCAAAATAGTAGTGGGGTGGTACTAAAAGTTGAATACTTTTACATATTCATATATTAATTAAAATGTTTATGCACTTTTTTGAAAATGTCACATCAATTCAAATTTGTATGATAATGTTATAGTTTTAAAGAGATGGAGGACAAAATGAAAATGGGAAGGATGCTTTTGTAACTACCATTGTGTAAGTGCCATGTCATAATTACGAAATCACTAGTTCCAATAGGGGTGATTTTGAAATTGGTGATTTGATTAAATGGGTGGTTTCATCAAGATTGAACATGTAAGAAGAGGAAACAATGAGGAAACATTTTATCTTCAAATTCTCATTGTTTGGCCTTTCAATGAGGGAACATTTTATCTTCAAATTTTTATTGTCTCGCCTTCCAATTTGTCTTCAAATTTTCACTATCTGGCCTTCCAATTTATCTTCAAATTTTCAATGAGGGAACATTTTATCTTCAAATTTTCATTGTCTGCCCTTCCAATTTAAGCCTACAACATGTTTAAGGTGCATGTTGGTGCGTATGTTGTTTCCCAAGAAGGGAAAGCGAGATCAAAATCAAATCTTTCATATACAAAACACAATTTTGTGTGTGTGTGTGTGAGAGAGAGGAAAGAGAGAGAGAGATATCATGTTGTATTCTTCACATACATAATTGTTTCTACATTTCAAGAAAATCTTAAACAATGTGTGTTTGCCACTTTCAATCAATTTTTTTCACTTGAAGGTTTCTATGATAAATGTGTATCTCTCTATGATGCAATTTTTTTTATTCATGTTCAATATAAACCATCTTTCAAACACTTTGAATGCACACTCTATCTTTAGCTTTAAGGAATTCTACTATCATTTAAAATAAAATTTAAGTAGCATAACATACATGAAAAATATTTTTAACTAATAACTTTCATAAACATAATCATATAAAAAATTAAGAATATTTTTTAATATTTTATTTGGAAAATAATTCATAAATTTAGAGGTTTAAAGGATTGCTAACTCCACATTGTCATAATTATAAATATTTAAAAATAAAAAATAAAAAATATTTTTATTTTTATAATAATTAAGATCCAAAATACTTCAAACTTTTTTATTCTTTTTATGTTTGCTTACCCCTCTCATTATTCTCAGTATTGCTTTTAAAGTGAAAGGGATAAAAGCGAGACCTCTTTATTGGGCCAAGCACCACAGCTAGCCTAATTTTGACACATTAAGAAAAAAAAATTAAAAGCAGTTGAGAAAGAATATTCGAATACTTCCCTGCCTAACGAAAGCAAGTAATATTCCTTTTTACAGAGTGAACGAAATCACATAAAAAGCATATAGCTAATAAGGCAATGACAATCCAACAGAACAGAAAAAAGTAGAAACCAGAATTTCAAAACCGAGGTTGAATTTTTTGTTGCAGGATAACCAAATTACGTGTACAGATTGTCCCCGGGCAAGCCTGAGAACGAAGAAATCAAGATCTAAACAAGCAGAGAGCTGCAGGGACATGATGGGTTTCTGGGATTTTAAAATGCCTAAATTCCATGTGGGATTAATTGATATTTTGAGGATATGTAACTGGTTTGAGCAATATCCACGACCATTCACCAGATTCGATTCATGTTTTATGCTTTGCAACGTTGTTTATATCGTGTGCAAATTTACTGTTTCTGGCGGCGCTTTCTGTGGCAGGAATTGCAATATGTTCGGTAATTTTAGCCCCTGTTTTGATCCTGCTTTCTCCCATAGTGACACCCCTGGGAATGATGCTATTTGTGACAGTTGCAGGCCTCTTTTTTGTGGGTATTTTTGGACTGGCACTAATTTTGGGTGTTAAATGGCTGTATAATTATGTGAAGGGCGGGAATTCCGGTTCTGTGCAGATATATTATGTGGATGACAGGCATCCTTCTGGTTCTGGTGAAACAGATAATAAGCCTGCTCTTATTATTCATACTTCATGCCCTGTGGAGGTTTGCTGATGCCTTGCCAGGAGCTTAACTGTACCTTCTTTGTTTTAAATCCCAAAGCTATGGTTTCCCCTTTTATAAAGGGTGACTTTGATCAGTATTGTTTTCTGCTGGTTTTTTAATAAACAGAAGTATTTGTTAATGGCAGGAGTCTTCCTGAGGAGCTTCACTGCAGTTTTATTTAATTCCCAAACACCCTGGCTATATGCATGGATTTCTCCTTTTATAAGAGTGGTTTTGATCAGTGCAGTTTTCTGGTGGTTGTTTTCTACAAATACAATGTTTCTACAATTCATATTGATCATTGTTGTAAAAGTTTCTTCTAGATTTCATTTTCTGAGACTTTTTTTGCATCAAAGTGGGGGATCACATTTTGTGATCTATTATCATGATTGCAGAGAGATAAAGAAAATTATTTGTATTTTTTCATTGAACATGTTTTATTGATTCTAATTGACTGCAGAATTAGAAAAAGAATTTATAAATTAAACTAAGTAATTTATTATAAATTGAATTGATATTAACATTTTGTGTATTTTGTGTATTTTACTTTGACTGAAATTAAAATTATATAACAATCTTTTAATTTTCTAATTTATTTTTATTAAATTATTATTATATTTTAAAAATAAAATCACTAATATATAAACAATTTTTGAACAATTATATATTTATTTATGTATTAATGTTTGGTTTAAATTGGGTGATCTAGTATAATGATTAAGAAAGAATAATAAAAGGAGGGTAAAAATAACTTAATTCTAATATTGCACATGATGCTAAAATCTTATGTTTAAAGATTTGGAGACCTCATTTGAAAAGTAAAAGATTTGTATAGAGTAAACATCTCATACATAGATTTTTTTTAAATAGCTAAGACTAAGTAATGTTTAAGAGATGTGATGGTAAAATTTGTATAATTAGTAATTTTTTTGTTTTGTTTTAGATTTTGATTGGTTTGTTCTTAATACAATAATTATTGTATGCAATCAAATTGAAAAATAAGAAATCAACTAGATATGAAAACATAAACTAGAACCAAATCTTAATTCTATTATAATAATCCCACTATAAACCTCAAGACTAGTGTTGATTTTTCTATTGGAATATAGATGCAATCAAGCAACGTAACACAATATTTAGATGATATCTAATTTTGACAAGTTGATTTTCATAAAATGTTAGATATGTACCAAATGATGAAGGAAATGACTAATTTATAGACTTATGAGGAAAAATGAATTAGGAGATGATGATAAGAATGAAGACTTGAGTTAACTAAATTGTTGGTGGAGTCAACTAAAGTTGGGAATTTGTCATTTTAAAGTGATATGAGGATATTAATGGATTATTTAACTTAATTGATGGATAAATTTGAGAAAGAAGTTTTCATTTGAAGATAACGACGTTTGATGAATGTTAGAAGAAAATTATTAAATCAGATAAAGTTAACTATAAGTGATGAAGGAGTTGAGTGAAGAGACAAAAATGGAATTTATTTGAAAATGAACAATTAGTTCTCATTTAATTGAATAAATAGATAAATAGATGATAATAAATGGTAAATTAATTAGTAAATAATTAATGATGGTGATAAAGTGATGAGTGTGATGACTAATTAAAGATTAATAAATAGGGTGATATGACGCTAGTTAAAGGTCAAAATTTAGGAAAATTAATTTTAGAGTCTATATTTTTTCCCTCTTTGAAGTATTGTTCAATGTGACATTATTACAAAGAAAATAAAAATAAATAAGAAGAAAAATTAGAAAAGATGGAGATGATGACATGTCCCAATAGGGTAACAAATGTCAAATTAGAAAAGTGAGATGATTGATGCCCCCTTAGAGATTATCTATGCATAAACTGCATGGATGATCTTTGAAAGAAGAGAAGATGCAAAAATAAATGTCAAATGATAGATGGAAAAATGAAGAAAAAGGTATGCAACAAACATGATTGTGGATGAACTGGTGATAATGTGTTATATTGACTTTGAGTTTAGCAACTTTAATTTAATATAGAAATGGATGATATGCACCAAGGTATATAGACCAAGGTGATAATGTATCCAATGCATGGACCAAATTTTAAGAAAATAAAAGATAATAGGATGCCCCAACACTCACAAGAAATTTGAATCTCTTGGTGGATTCATGATGAGACAACCATCCAACAAGACACATGGAAAACAATAGACCTTTCCCCAATATATAACATTCAAAGCACACCATGATATGAAATGATTGTGGTGACCTTGAGTAGGCATAGTGTGGGTCAAAATATAAATAAAAAGAAATATCAAAATATCAAAAAATAAGCCAAAAAAATAGACAAACAACTGTCAACTAACACATAACAATGTTATCTTATTCCAAGGTGTAGAAAGGACAAAAAATGGATTTGGATCATGTATGGTTTAGGGAAGGAAACATTGCATATAAGACAAGTGATTAGTGATAAGAAGACTTTCATGATGCAAAGGATTGTTTTGACCGTATGTCAAGGTTGATGTCAATTCTTATGGTTTTTCATTGAAAGTGCATGTTTCAAGTTTGTTGTTTGAAAGTTTGAAATCACATGTTAATAATTATGGATTTTTGCATTTAATGTTAGGGTAGTATATACTATAAGGACCGTGACAAATTCTAATTAATGAAATATACACACAAACTAGCATGCACAATGTTGCAAGGAAAAACATGATCTTGCCCCTAGTCAAGATGAAACATGATTGATGATGATAACATTGTTGATGTGGGAAGGACGCATCTTGAAAATAATATGTAAGCATTGGAAAAGACATATTCTAATAACAATAATACAAATAAAATGGATCAAGGTTCATAGCAAGGATGGGAACAAAACCAAGGGATGTTTTTGATGACATGCTAGATTGCATGGATTAGGATTGTTGTATTTGGATGGACTACTTTTAGGATTGGCTAGGTTTTGGAGGACTATTGGTTAGATGGGTTGGAATTTTGGAACTAATGACAAGGGAGAACCAAGTCTTATGATAAGAATCAAAGAATTACTAGGTAGGAGATATGACACATGAAGATTATCTAATGGAGGATTCAAGATGTGATCTCCAAGGAATATGCCACATAGGAATATTATATTTTCTCTAAGATACATGTTGGATAGTGCTATATAGGCATTGGCATGATATTATATAATGTGTGACCAAAGGAGAGACATGCCAAGATTTTTCTATAGCATTTTTTAAGTTTTTTCCCCAATCATTATCAAGATCAAGGTGAGTATGGAAAATGACTAAAAATGATATGGGGTAGACAGATGGTAATGTCATGAAAAATTATGTAATGGATGAAACAACTACTAGGAATAGGATTGTAGAGAAATATATAATAAAGTGAAATGTAGAAATAAAATATAAAAATAACATAAAACAAAAAGACAAAGACACATATATATGTTGTTCACCCAATATGGGCTACATCCACAGAGAAACAACCAATCCTTCCTTTATTATGTCCAAAAAAGTAAAGGGATACAACCTACAACACATCCATTGTAAGTTATTTTTCTTTATCTCATAGTTTCCTGATAATATAATACAATACACAATTGTAATGCAATGCCCTCATAACATGGGGCCACCTTCTAAGGAAAGAAAAACCACATAATATCTACCATCATATTTGTGACATAATGATAAATGACCCTGATTTATAATGAATAAGTATATATCAAATGTGGCATTCAAGGGCACTTACCTTTAACCCCTATCAGGATGTGTGACCCCCAAATCCCATAGGGTGGGTAGCCCCTATGACCCCATCACTAAAACAGGATCCAAAACTAATAATATTAGATTCCATAACCAACAATATACCACTTGGAGTATGATCCCAACAACTCCAAGAATCTAATCAAGCTCCACCAACAATCTCCCACTTGGAGACTGATTACAACTCCACCACTACTACACCTACCAAATTATGCTTCAACTTCAAACTTGACAAGTTTCTCATCTTCACCATCATCCTTGAAGGCCAACTAAAATAGAGCAAGAAATTAGTTTCTCTCAAGTTACAATCTTTGTCAACATGCCTATAGGATTTTTCCTAGTGTGTATATTTTCCAACTTCAACTATCCATCTTCCAAAATTGATCATATTAAATGATACCTGAGTTGTATGTGTTAATTCTTAGAATGAAATTTTGAGTTCTTTGTAAGATGAATGACACTATAGCTATCATTATACACCCTACTATCCTCCTTCTTTCCAATTCCTCCATAAAACTTTTGATATAGTTGTGAAAGTATGATCTTACCAAGCTACCCAATCATGTAGCCTAAAACACTCCCCACACTTGATTTCAATAAACATAATTTGTTTATTATAAAAAATCAATATAATAGGGTTCTACAAAGCTACGATCCTACATTACCATTATCTAGTTCCAAAATTTAGCCTTATGTCTTATACTCATTCTCCAAAGGACCCTTAAAATGAAGACTATATTTTCCTTTTGTACTTCAAACCTTAAGAAGTTTAATGGTTTCAAGATTTGGCATTTACAAAAACTAAAGTATTGCAAAAATGTCAAAGTGCAACAACACATCAAAATTTCACAATTGTAAATGTAGACCAAAATTCCATAAGGTTTGAATGACCTCCAAATACCTATAAGGTGCATATGGAAGCCAAAATTCTACAAATGTAGATGCAAGTTGAAATATGCAAGTGTAGATGCAAATGAAAAAATTGCAATTGGAAACTTCAATCAAGAAATCCCTCTTTAGGTTCAATTGGATAGTACTTTTCTGCAATCTATACATGATAATATAATTGAGTGACATGTTGATGTCATAAGCAAATTTTTTTATCAAAACATATTTATTTCATCACGTAGGTTCAATTCACTAAGGTTTCTTCACAAATGCCAATGGCAACAAAAACCACACAAACATCCAATTGACATAAAAATTCCCACAAAAAAAAAATGACACCAACATTCCTATGTAACATCTAGATGCACATGAAATTCTCACAAGGTCATATCATGTCATGATTCCCACAAACCACTTCGATGTCAAATTCCTGCAAGGTTGAAAAACTCATTGAAATAGGTTCCAAACACAATGTGTAGTTCACTTGTAATTTCCTGCAAGTCCATATAGATCTGAGTTTTTTGCAAGCATCTAGATGCACATGGAATCTATGCATGGTTGGATGATGTCATGTTTTCCACAATCATTTGATTCACAAGTAAATATCCATAATTTTTTATAATGGATTGAAAGACCACAAGACCATATCATTCTTGTATTTCATCTAGATTTCATGAAATTTTGATCTATGACAACCCATTTGGCTCCTCTACAAGGTAATATTCTTGATTTGACCAAATTTCCTCTAAAATTTTCTTGAAGAAATAACCAAAAACCAAAGGAAACACAACAAAACTCTAATTGAAACTTGATTTTTTTTTGTTGATGCAATATTTCTTGTGCACCCAAGATGTTTCTACATCACCTTTGTAACCAAAACATCTCTTTACTAGCATTTATAGCAACAACATACTCTAATTTTGTTGTTAAAAGTACAACAACCTTTTGCAATCTCAAAATCCAACTTACTATTGTTTCACCTACAATAAAACCATACCATGTGGTGCTCCTCATGCTATATATATTACATGTTAGATATGAATCATCATATCCTTGTAGAGTAGAGTTGGAACCTCCAAAACATAATGCTTGGGTAGTAGTACCTCTCAAATACTTGAGAATCTACTTCACTACATTCCAATGCTCTTTATTTTATTGTTCATAAATATAAGCCACAACTCCCACTACATGTGCGATATATAGCCTTGTACACACCATGGCATACATTAAGATGCTAATTAACAAGGATTATGGAACCTTAGGCATATAGTTATCTGCCCTCATTTCTTCAAACATATCTCCTTAGTCAATTTAAAAGGGTTGGGAAAAGGTGTACTAACTGATTTGGCATCCCTTTGAGACAATGTTAATTTGCAAATTTTTCTATCTCTTCTTATTCTCATACCAAGGATTTTCTTTGCAACACCCAAATCCTTCATGGTAAATGAATTGGATAATTTTATTTTGAATACATATATATCTTGCATGTTAAACCCTACAAAATCATGTTATCTACATATAATAAAAAGATAATGTAGATGTCATTATATAGTCTATTGAAATAAACACAATAAAATATGGCCAACTCTTCCATCATGCACAAATTGTCTATCAAATTTTTAAGGCCTACCCAACAAAATATGGCATGCATCCATTGGATTACATCACACAATATCTCATCCTTATAACTACCAATTTGAAAACTTAACATAAATTGTTCTCATACCACCAACTAATGTTCCTTTTGCAACCACAAAACTTTGTAGGGACTGGGATGTTTCACTTTATATAACTGTCTCAATTTGTTTACAATCTCTTCATACACAATGTTGCATGTACTACCACTAGACGCTATCATTTTGCAGCACTTTCCACTTGTCTTGCATCTTATTCTAAACAAGTTTCTAGGATTTTTTGTTGATTAATTTGAAAAATGTAGTTTTGTGAAGAAATACTTGGTGTATCTGGGATTTGTTGTCTCAATAGAGGGTCTTAAAATGGATCCATAGAAGGTGAGAGCTATCATTGAATGGCCTACTCTGAGGAGTGTTACAGAGGTAAGATCATTTCATGGTCTAGATAGCAAGCTTTTATAGAAAGTTTATTAAGGATTTCAGTAGTATTTGTGCACCTCTAACTAAAGTAATGAGAGGAAATAGAAAAGAGTTTAAGTGAACTACAGGAGCAGCCAAAAATTTTGATATGTTGAAGAAGAAATTTATAGAGCAACCTATTTTGGCACTTCCAAATTTCAACAAGGTCTTTTAGGTAGATTGTGATGCTAGTGGAACTACCATAGGAGTTGTTTTGAGTTAAGAAGGTAAGCATGTTGCCTATTTTAGTGAGAATTTAAATGATGCTAAGAAGAAATATTTTGTCTATGATCAGGAGTTTTATGCTATAGTTTTGGCTTTGAAGAAATGGAGACACTATTTGTTTCCAAAAGAATTTATTTTATATACCGATCACCAGGATTTGCAGTGTTTCAATAGTCAAGGAAAGTTAAATCAAAGGCACTTAAAATGGATTGAGTTTTTGCAGAGTTATACTTTTGTTTTGAAGCATAGGAGTGGAAGGTCAAACAAAGTCGCATATGCCTTGAGTAGAAGGAAAAATTTGTTGATATAGATGAATATAGAAGTTGTTGGGTTCAATGAGCTCAAGATTTTGTATCCTGAAGATCTAAACTTTGTAGAAGCATGGAATGCTTCTTTGAAACCTTTTACATTGGATAGGACAAGATGGTTGGATTTCCTAATCCAAGATGGGATTTTGTTTAAAGGAAGCAAATTGTGCATTCCAAGGAGTTCTATGAGAGAGAATCTAATCAAAGAGAAGCATAGTGGAGGATTGGCTAGAAATTTTGATCAAGATAAGACCATTGCTCTTGTTAGTGAGAATTATTACTGACCACAACTACAACAAGATGTGAAGAAGTTTGTACAAAGTTGCAAAGTATGCCAGATGGTGAAAGAAACAAGTCAGAATAATGGATTTTATCAACCATTACCCATACTTGAGAGGCCATGGGAGAATATCAGCATGGATTTTATTCTTGGCTTGTCAAGGACATAGAGAGGGCATGATTCCATATTTGTGATGGTGGATAGATTTTCAAAGATGGCAGATTTCATTTCATGTCATAAAACCAATGATGTTCATATTGTAGAGTTCTTTTTTAGAGAGGTGGTGAAACTACGTGGTCTACTGAAGATTATAGTTTTAGATAGAGATACCAAATTTGTTGGTTATTTCTAGAGGACATTATGGAAGAAGTTGAAGACAAATTTGAAGTTCAATTCTACACACCATCCACAGACTGGTGGATAAATGGAGGTGGTGAAAAGGATTTTGGGTAACCTATTAAGATTCTTAGTAGGAGATAACCCAAGGGATGGGATTTGATTATACCACAGGAATAATTTTCTTACAATAATTCTATCAATAGGAGCATTGGTAAATCACCATTCTAGATTGTGTATGGGAGTAGTCCAAGAACTACTTTTGAACTAACAAAGATAGATAAGGGGGAGAAGAGTAGTGTTGAAGTTAAAGATTTTGCTGAGTACCTGAAGAATTTGCATGAAGAGGTGAAGAAACATATCAATAAGATGAACTCACAATATAAGGATAAGGCAGATTAGAAAAGGAGATATAAGGAGTTCCAAGTAGGAGATGAAGTCATGGTTCATTTGTGAAAGGAAAGGCTAGTTGCTACATACAACAAATTAAAGATGAAAAAGTTTAGACCATGCAAGATCTTGAAGAAGCATGATTCATGAAATGCATATGAGGTAGAGTTTCCTGATGAAATTCATATTTCACCTGTGTTTAACATTTCAGATTTAACAAAATATCATGAAGGAGGAATTGATGAAGAAATAATAGAAGCATAGTGGAATATCCTAGCACCAACTTCAAAAAAGGAGGAGATAGAAGGAATTTTGGATAGTTGTGTGTGTAGAAGCATGAGAAATAGACAATATCTAGAGTACTTAGTGAAGTGGAGAGGAAGGTTTGTTGAAGATTCATCATGGTTGTTTGAGGCTGAGGTTAACCGTCTTGGTTTTCCTCTAACTCCTAAGAAGTGATAGGGTCACTTTTCAAATTACCCCAGGTGTGTGATGCAGGAGCATCCAGGGTGTAAGAGCAATCTTGCATCACCCAAAAAAATGTTGTTTCTTTTCAATAAGGCTAAATTTGGTAGGGTTACTATTTCTAGTAAGTTTATATTTATGCATGGTTGGACATGAAATCTTACATAGACCTATAGAATGGTAAATTGAAGCCAATGACAAAGAAATCACTTCAATACCATTTTTCATTCGAGAGATTGAAATTTCAATTTTCAAAAATCCCTTTTAAAATCTTTAAAGTCAATTTTGAGGCACTTAGAGGCTCCAGATGGGCCTAAAAACTAATGGAAAATGAAAGTGGTAAGCCTTTGGGCCTCACTATTTTGAGAAACATCTCTTGAGAGCTTTCCGAAAAGGTATTATAATAGAAAATCTGACAATCTGATCAAAAGTTATGACTCCGTGAAGTTGTACTACCAAAATTAATAAAATTTCAAAATATCTTCTTGAGGAAGTTACACTTTCCAGAAGATTCTAGGGCAGTTACACCTTCCAAATAAAGGATGTGAAGGTGGGTCTATAGAAGGGGGGAAGTATAGGATAGATGTTGGCTTTCATTTGTAGATTTATGTAATCAAAAAGCCCATGCGATGGCAAATATAATGTTGTAATTTCATTTTTCATTTCAGTGATAATAGAAAATATTTGCTTCCTTCTTGCATTTTGTTTGTGCCATTATCTATTGTTCTTTTGCGAATTTTATATTGTAAGGGGAGTACCCTTCATCAATTACATATAGGTAAAAAGGATTTACCAAAAAAATGGGTTTATAAGTTGAAAGAGGAAGAAGGAGGTAAGAAGATTTAAAGCTAGACTTGTTGTAAAAGGATTTGTACAAGAAGAAAAGGGCATTGATTTTGATGAAATATTTTCTTTAGTTGTTAAATGACTTATATTCATACTATTTTTAGTATTGTGATTGTCGAAGATTTGCATCTTGAATAGCTAGATGTGAAAAATACCTTTCTCCATGCGGATTTGGACCAGGAGATATATATGCAACAACCACAGGGTAAGTGCACCAAGCTGGTTCCCAAAAAGGGGGCTTAAGTGGCCACCTTTTTTTTTTTTTTGGTTAAAATCGAAATATTGACCTTGGAGACGTGAAATTAGGGATACTTACACTCAAAATTTTGAGATGGAACAACAAAGAAGAAGGATTCAAATTACTCCAGGAGTCTACTTTCTAAACTAATTTATTTTGAAAATGGTTGATATTAATTTGGGTGTTATTGTATTTATTTGTGTGTTTGATGTTAATGCATGTTTGAGGATGTGTGTAACCTGGTTCCTTTGATGGCCTCCAAGCTCAAGGGTGACTAGTTTTCCGATCTACGATTGGGTGGTGAGCACCCCATTGGTTACAGAAGAAATTTGTGTTATGTGTAGGTTCTTCACATCTTAAAGAAGCTCCCACTTTTTGAAGGAGTGCAAGAAGAGACCTATTTATGTTCCTTTGTAAATGTTATTGGGTGAAATTATTTCATAATTTTTACAACCCTGTTGGGTTGCTTGTAAAATCTTGTTGACCATGGTAAAAATTTATGTGCGAGTCTTCTACAAAATTGTAGCTGAAAAGAGAAACCTTCATCTACTATTTTGTCTTATTAGTATGCATACAACTATTGTTTTAGAGTATTTATATAAAGGATAGAGAAAACTATTTAATACCTGGGGTTTTGAGAAGGAATTTAGCATGTGCACCTTCAGATTTGTCTTATTTCAAAAATAAAACTGCTTGAAAAGTTTATGAGATTTAGTGTTTATTGTAAAGGATTAATCTATGTTGTATAAAGAAATGAGTTTTTTTTTTTTAAATAATAATCAGATGGACGGTATGCTATTGTTTGCAATATGTGGAGAATATCTTTTATATATTCATTCACGGTATTTCTTTTCCTCTTTCTTATATGTTTAGAGAGAAAAAAAAAGCATTTCATGGATTTTGTGTATTCCTCTTACCATCACAAGAGCACCGTAATGGAGAAGATTTATTAGACTTCTTCTATCCTCTCCTCCATGATAACCCTGCAGTTAATAATATAAAGAAAATAAACCAATATAAATTGAAGTAATTTCTTTAACTCTGTGCACTCATTCATCATGTTCTCTTAATAAAGAGTTAAATGTTGTCTCTATCATCCCGAATGTAGATTGTCTCCAATGAAATAAATTACACGGTTAGAATGCATTCATCGCAGAAATATTGCATTGCAACTAGCATAGAAAATAAAAGCATTATAAAATATTGTAAGTTTAACTCCAACTTGCATTAAGGAAAATAAATAAATAAATAAATAATCAACCGTCTTGACCATGAAACCCACAATAAATCTCTCTTTCTTGGTAAAAATCCCCTTCGTTGTACCAAATACTCAATAGAATTTTTGTCGTGGCATCCCTAAAAAAAAAGAGGTTTCTAATGCTACTAAATTTTCAAATAAAAAAATAAGTTTGATGCTTCACTCACGGGCATACTTTAAAACCAATCCCTCACAGTGTTTAGGGCTTCCGTGAAATATGTTTCTTAAAAAATCACGTCATCTAACCCATGCTTAATCTTTTTAAAAAAAAAACATCGATCAAATCTCACATTACAGTTAAGGGATTGGGTGAATAATTATATTATGAGATATACATACGTTGTTTAAGGTCTTTCTTTTCATAAAGCTAAAAATTTATTGACATTAAAATATTCTATATAATAGGGAGTGATGGAAAGCTATTATAAACCTCAAAAAGACTTTTTGAAAAAAAATTATGACTTGGACAAGACTAATATCATGTGTTTCTTTTTAGAGAAAATATGACATAAGTATCAAGTTTTTTTTTTTTTTTTTTATATTAGAAAGATAATCTTTAACTTATTTTATATCTTGTAGCCACGTATTCTTTTCTCCTTTATTTAGAAGTTTTTATATTCTTATAAAGATAATTTAATATGCTCTTTTTATACTAATTTCATTATATATATATAAGTATGTACATTTTTAGGATAAAATTAATTTAGATAGTAAAGATTAAATTAATTAAATTAAATAATCATTGTTTTTATGCATTTAAATATTAAATAATAAATTAAGTAAATAGTAGTTAAACATGAATAAATTTTATATAATATCAAATATATGAACAATAATTTATTATCGTGTTAATGAATACAACAGTTATCACCTTGGTTATTGGAGTTAGATAATAATAATATATTGGTGGTAATTAAAAGTATTCTAAGCAATAATGAGTTGATAAAAAAATTGAGTTTTTTGTGTTATTGTAACTAAAAGAATATTAGTGGTGTTTTTTGTATTTCTATGTATTGTAGGGGCATTACATTATAAGCCTCTATATTACTAGATCCCAAGAAATAGGTAACCAACTTCCACAAAATAGACCAATAAGAAACCTTTCCACAACCTTCAAGCTCTAGACATTGAGAACTTGAACACAAAATCCACATGGCACTGTTGGGAATTTGGCTCAAGTTATATGTACTTCATATCCTTCCTTGGGAAAGGTAGCATTTCAGTCATTATTATATCACACAAGCTTGAGGAAATCAACACAAGCATCCTAGGGAAAAGAAAAAATAGCTTTTGCAAGGCACTGATGGATGCCAAGCTTAAGATTTGACCTTTTGATTCACCCTTATAGAAAATTTATGCAGAGTGCATAGCATCTAACATATAATTATGTGCTTATTCAGTACTAATCTGAGAACCAAACAATTAGTTTACTACCCCAATGATGTGGAAAACATAGTTGATCCAATGGTATCCATACATTTAGCTTGAGGCCCTAGAGGCATCACTCCCTTGGAATTCTTTATAGATAATTTGTCCAAAATCCTCTATGTTTAGAAAATTAGATGGGTCGATTTGGAGGATTTCTCTCTCCATTTTTCAATCATGATTTTCTAATGTGTTTGTTGTAGAATTAGCTTGCCTATAGCAATTTGTAATTATTACTAAAGCAAAACCCTTTAAGGAATTCCCAAACAAGTTTCAAGATGTAACAAATGACACAATTATTTTCCTACCAATTCTTGCATGAACTAATAATGTTTAAAGAATCTCCTTCAATGTGAATATTTTTTAGTCCCATGTTGCATGCCAGCTTATTATTAGTGCCCATAGGTAGCTTCAAAGACAAAACTTTTAATAACTCTCCTTTGTCATTGTAGATTACACAACCTAACTTCAATAAACCTAGATTACCTTTAGATGTGCCATCAAAAATTAGTTTCACAACATTTAGGGGTGGGGCACACCATTTGATTATATTGAACTATTAAATTTTACAATATTAGGATGTGCCCCTAGTTTGAAACCTTCAAGAGAGACTAAAGCTTTATCATTTCAATATCCTAGCATGAGAATAAATTTTATGGGTTTAATTTTATCACATCTACCATCACTAATTCTAACATATTCCTTTCCAATTTATTAAGGAAATATTTTAGATCAAAAAATATGTTTCCTAAAATCTTTTTGTTTTGTTTGACCCATAAATTCCACACTAGTAAAGCCTAGATCATCACCAATAGTGCTTCAAAGAGAGAAACTTTATAGAGTAATGACAAACTTTGAAATAAATCCAAAATGGTTTTTTAAGGGGTAAATCCAATGAAGTTTATTTTAGATCCAATTTTGGCATGTTTGGGAAAAACTATAGTGGATGAAAAGATGATCCATTATTTGCTAATATGCACCACTTAGAATATAGATGAATGAATGGGCTAGTCCCATCTTGAAAAGACTACAACATGTTAAAACCTGGTTATGAAGAGCTAACCAAGAAAAGGCCCCTACTATAGGGAGAATTGAGGTGTGCCAACAAAGCTTGTATATCCATTTATCTAGTTGAATTTTCTCCTCAAAGGTAAAATATTTGCAGCCCTATTTGACATTATATTGTCCTTATTTAGATGGGTCCAAAATAATTTTATCCTCATAATCTGAAAGTAAGGCAATTCTTATGCCTAATATTGATTGCAACTTATGTTTTTGATATTGGTAGAATGGAACATTGTGAATTTTTTTTCATGTAACATTGGACTTGAAATTTACATTTTCCCTTACTATATACTTCTTGAGCTTTGAGCCCCAAACTACCTTTAAATAAGCGTGAGTCTCCTATAGACCATCAACTGTAGTTAATGGAAGGTTCTCATTCCATGAATCTTCCTAGAAATTAACTTTTTCTCCATTGTCGATAGCCCATTATAGGTAAGGGAAGAGTACATCTTGGCATGTGGGGAATTTTTTAATTTTTAATGTTTAATAAAATAAATGTTTTGGTGATTTAAGGAATAAAATATTTTTTTTGTAAAAAGTGAAGATTCAATTCACCATATAGCTTATAATATTAGCCAAATTTTGAATCCCCAACTACAACTATTATCCAATTGGTGAATTTTAGCCACCAAAAAAGACACTGAATTAATATTTCATCAAAGAGAGTATTACTTAGCCTTATGCGATGATTTTCCTTGCCATCCATACAATTATGTCGAGAGATAGTTCCATTATAATGGGAAGAAAGGAGAGTAAAGCAGTAAATAGAGTTTTTAAAATCATGTCATAAGATAATGTGCTCAAGTTATGATATTCTTCTTCTATAATCCATAATATTAGTTTCTTTGAGAATTAAGCACCATCATCATAGAATGGTTCTCTGTAGCTAGAAAATGAAATTATGTGAAAAATATTGTCTCATATTTCTTCATCAATAATTCATTAAGATATATTGGAACCAAAGCATAAATTTTTAAATTCATTCGACTTTATAGACCGGCTCTATATATTTTAATAATTTAAAAAAAAAAATGTAATAGTGAAGAGTGTGTATCTTACAATTTTTTAGAGTGATTTATTTTGATTTATTCGTATACAATTTAATGATAAGTTTGAAAAATGATCATTTCTATCAACATTTGTAATCACTTTGATATTAATTTTCTTTAAGCCTCTCATATTTTAAGGAATCTATTTTATTTATTTATTTTATTCATTGTTTTATTAGGTGTAAAATTAATTGAGGTAAAATCTAGTGGCCCAAAATTCAATATGCTCCTTGATGTACATTTATCTATAGTTTCATGAGTTACATTTTTTTGTGCTTCAAATTTCAAGCCAAATCCTTTGGATTGTCACTTGGTATTAAATTTTTTTTGTCCTTGGTCTAGTTTTGATTATGCACATTATTTATGGATCATTGTTCATTTAGCCTTGGAGTTTACTCTCTACTCTAAGTGCATACTTCTCAAATGCACTCATTTTTTCACCTTTTTGAAGATGGCTAGTCCATAAGTTTTCTCACATTAGTTTACTCCTCTTATGAGATATGATGTTTCCATATCCTTAAGATTGATTTTTTATTGTTTGGTCTTTGTGTGGTTTATTCTTACCTCAATTCCCTAAGGGTTCAATTTATGTGTTTCCATGGTCTCTATGACATAATTTAATGTTATAGTTATTTTACTAAAAACTATTTACATTTATATATTTTCCTAACTTTAAGCTTATTTGATACTAATCATACTAAATCCTAGTCATATCCCTTATATTTTTGTTCATGAAATTCATATTTTATACCTACCATTAAGACCTTACACTTTATATTCTATTTACACCCTATGGTAACTTATAACTTAAATAATAAGTATTAATTCTATTAAACTAACAATACCACTTAGGTGAGTACATGATATTTATTAGTGTCCATCACATCACCAACGTATTTTCTAGACATGTTCCTACTATTCCCACCCATACTATTGTGCTTCTAATATATTTCTCGACTACATGTTTATATTTTATTGGTAGAAAAAAATAACTCATTTTATTTTAAGGAACTACCCTTGGGTCAATGTGTTCCCATTAAGGGGGTAGGGGGCCTAGCTCGATTGGCTAAAGCATCCTATTATAGAAAGAGGTCACAAGATCTAGTCTCCCCCCAAACCCATGGTACCAGACGGTGTGTCACAACAACGCCACCAATCACATGAAAAAT
>VDFB02105785.1:23485783-23652771 GCA_007258455.2 Sequoia sempervirens
TTTTATTTGCATTGATTTATGTTTTATATATGTGTACAATTATTTTATAATTAGATAATACTTAATTTTAAAATTTACATAATTTCTCATGGAACAATTTGATGGAAAAAATTATATAAGTCATATATAATTGTATATAAGATTCTTGAACTTAAGAATTCCATGAAACAAATATAAGTTGTATACAATTGTAATTTAGGCAAAATGATTTTAAAAAACTTCACTAGGTTTCAAATAAGGATTGAAAGCATATATATGGGTTTACATGCAACAAAAAAAGTGGGAGATGAAGCTATCAAAGATTGTTGAACTTAAGAATTTTCCATGGACCAAATATGTACACATAATTGTAATTTACACAAAATGACTTACAACTATGTACAAGTTACTATAAGTTCTCATTTGAACATGTATAGGGTTACAAGTGAACTTGAAAACCATGGATATAATCTAAGTCAAATTTTTTTGTTCAACCTGCTCTTCAATAACATGTAGAATTTTTTGATGATCATCACTATCTAGTCTCCATTTTCTTTGGCCACATGCATGTGGAACTGCATGAAGATGTAGGGAGGTAGCAATTATTAAGTGACTATATTGATATACCTTGTTATCAGGTTGATAGTCAACAAAATGAATCCCATGCTGAACAAATTTGACTTGTTTTAGATATGTCCCTTGCACTACAATAGAACCTGCATGGTAAACATTAACCTACGATAAGACATATGAACATGTACAACATTTTCGTGCTCAAGGTTTGTACAATATATATTTAATGTTTATAATGTAATGTGCACATGCGAATACAACGTATTTAAAATTTTAAATTCAAACTGACCTGTGGGAAATGATATTCCATCACTTGTTTTAGGTTGTGTTAGCTTATTTCTCTCTCTTCTGTGCAACACAATAAATAATAGCTAACACCTTCAATGTTTCCAAGCTCTGCTATGACTACAAAAACATCTCTTGTACACCAAATTTACATAAAAAAATTCTAAAAAAATTAGAAATGTCTCTAAAGATCATTAACTAGATATATATAATATTTAAATTATTGAAAACTTACACATGTACCTTTTCTAACCAATCCTGAAATATGGTCATAATCAATTGAAATCAATTTGGAATGTTCAAATCTTCTTCTTCCTCGTTTTCATCATATGTTTCTGAAACAACTAGTGGCATCATATCCCATTTACCAACATATCCAAGTTCTTGATTGTTGCATGCATAATCAGAGTTTCCCTCAATGCACTCAGTGCAATAACAAGAGTAATCCCTTGTGTCTAATGTCCATCCATGGTGACTATCTAAACTCCTAACACAATGCAAAGATATTGTTTTTTCTACTCTCTTGCATCCATCCATCGATCTTCTAACCACACCTAGATACATGTACAAAAAAAAACTTATGTGAAAAAATATGTATTAATATATATATAAATTTTAAATTTAAATAAATTGAAATTTTTGATTTAATGTAATTTATATATACTCGATATCTCCCAAAATACTCTATGTGGAATGTGTCGGTTTGTTCTTGAAGATGTGTCAACCACATTTGATGCAGTGTTTCTTTGCACCATTCAAAACATCGTGCATTGTCTTGAACGATTCTTAGAATCATTTGGTGCTTTGTTTCATTATGCAAGTCTTCCATCATGCTCACCCTTTCCATGCCTGTAATTTTAAAAACTCCAAAGATGTGGTATTTTGTAGATTTTATGATATCTACAAAGTGCATAGAATGGCGTGAATATTTGAATTATGCCACACATCCATCTGACCATACAAAATGATTTTCAAATTTTACACCCCTACTTCTCAAATTCTCAAAAAATATTGTAAAGCAATGTTGGACAAAAAGTGTGTCATGCTCTTTATCATCACTAATATAAAAGTGATATTCTTTCTTAATGGATCGTTCTTCATCTGTAATATCAACACCATCCAATTCTGATTGTGCATGTCAATGAAACACATGAACCATAATAGTGATCTGCTTTGAAAAGTAATACTTTGATTGAATCTCCTTTTGATGTACAAAGGAGTAATTTTCTGCAAAGTCAACTACTGATAGAACTATTCCACATGGGAAAGTATCTCTTAATGTTTGAAATTGTTGTGCTTGCCACTTAGCAAAAAAGGAAAGTTGTATGTATGGTCGTATCAATTTTTGAAAATCTTCCATAAATTTTCCAATTGGAATCTCCTCTTCTACATAGTTCAACCTTGTGGATTCTTTCCCAAAATTTGTTTGCAACTTTACATACTTGTACCTGTGTCAGTAAAATATGTGAATAAGTAATAAGCCACACAATCAATGAAACATTACATTAAAGAGAATTCAAATAACAATCTAATCAAATTGAAACAAACAAACTCTCTAAAAATAATACTTGCCTCTTGCAATTTACTATCTTTTTTAGGTGAGTATCCTCAATTCTTGAAGGAAATTTAGCCAAATTTCCACATGTCTCACAAATTCCTTTTATGCAGTTTATTTGAGGCCCATTTTCATGTTCACATAATATATACTTTATGAACAAACTTGTTTGTTTAGGAGGTGCATTTTGAAACCACATCTTTCTTCCCTCATCTTTTGAGCTTTGATAGTAGAGATCAAATTCAATGTAAATTAACAACAAAAGATATCAAAGAAACTTTGTTTATCCCTCACATAATATGGCTTTTAACCTTTGAAACATTGTTTGCGCAATCTTTATATGAGGATATGCATTAAAAAAGTTCATATACATCTCAAATTGTGTTATTTCTAGCCAATGTTTGATATGATTTTCATAAATACTAGGTCCAATCCTGTATCTCATAACATCTCTAGTATTTGATGATGGACGAGTCTGATCATGCTAAAAACCTGAGACCAAGTTCCTAACAACATCTTCAATCTTGTCATAACGGGGAGCTCTACACATAATTGCCCAATTTCCTTCTAAACTCTCATCCAAGAAACCTCTTGCTTTCTCATATTTTATTAATGTGGTTCTACTATAACCAATTTCAGTTGAAAGTGCAGACATTTTTCTTTTTCTTGCTATATCTTGATGTACAATAGATGTCAACATCACCCTTCTTGTAGTGGCCTTATCCATTGATCAAAATATTTTCCCAATGGAATCTAAACCCTTTTTAACATTTTGAACAATATCTTTTTGTAATCCCATGTGTTTCTTCTTATTTGATGCTGAATGTAAGCCCAAAAATTTTAATGACTCTTTGAGCTCATCATGAAGAAGTAAACGTGATAACAATTGGGTTTTTTCAAGTGTATCAAGATTGTTGAAATGATGATTGATTATTCCATTTACAGATTTAGTCATTGACCTCTTTCTTTTATTATAAGGTTGGTTGGCATAACATTTTAGTTTCTCCATATCCATTTCAAGTAAGTGATCTAAATTTCTATAAGAAATTTGTTTCCTCACATTTTTAGCTAATTTTATATGCTCATCCATACCAGTAGGAGGAAGTGATCCTGATCCCTCTTCAACATGCATTGTTTGAACTTGTACCTCCTCCCTATCTTCAAGGACCATGTGTTCTTGAGCGGATTCATTTGATCCAATGTCTATATTTTCTTCAAATTGAGCATGAGAACTTCCTGCTTGTTGAGCCCTTCCTACATGTCACAAAATATTTTGCAAACAAAAGTGAGAGATGATGTTATATAAGTGAAGTTTATGTATGCAAGCAAACAAAGTGATAAGACATGATGCTATAAGTGAGAGAAGTTTTTGCTAGTTTTATATGCTCATCCATACTAGTAGGAGGAAGTGATGTTGACCCCTCTCCAACAAGCATTGTTTGAACTTGGGTCTCCTCCCTAACTTCAAGTTCCATGTGTTCTTCAGCAGATTTGTTTGATCCAATATCTAGATTTGGCTTGACTCTAGCTTGAGAAATTCCTGCTTCTTGTTTGAATTTACATGCAAGCAAAGAGAGTGAGAGGCTATGAGTTATCTAAGTGGAGTTGAAACAAATAAAATCAAAGATTCTTGAACTTAAGAATTCTATGGAACAAAAGCAATTGGAAATAGATGATAAAGAATTTAGGGAATGTCTATACAAGATGACTATTGGAAATATATTTATAAGAAAAACAAATTGAGGTGTTAATAAAAGTCCTAAACACACACTTGAGAGAGAGAGAGAAGAAATAAACATGTACCTTGTTTCTTTCTATGATAATTTTCCAAGTTTCGTTCACACCTCTTTTGTTCTTCTTCTTTTGACAATTTTTGTTGAGACATATTTTTTCTTTTTCTTTGTTGTCCCATTTTCTTCTTCAACTTAAAGATGAATCAAAACAAGTCCTCTACCAACTTAGTTAAATTCTGCTCCAAAATTTTCCTTGATTGATAAAAATGAAAAGTTGTCTCTCCAATATTTGCCTCCTTGATAAATGTGCAAAAACCACTTCTCCAAAATTTGCACTCCAAGTGATATAAATGAGAATTAATCTTGAAATTTGATATCCATAATAATGAAAAATAAGCTTCTATTTATATGCATATGGGATGGGATAAAAATTATTCTAGTATACATGGAATAACTAGATCCTAGTTTAAATGAATCAAGTAGTAAACAAATAAGTTATTTCATTGTGGAGTTTGTTGTTATTTAATGCATAGGTATGCACAACATATCTAGTAATTTTAGAATTTTGTTAAAGTGTCAAAAATGTATAATAGAGGTATAATTTGAATTGAATTTCAAGTTACTTGTCAAAAATATTATATTTTGTTGTCAACTCAAGGGTTCATGTTGCTTTAGTCATTTAAAAAAAAAAATTATTGTGATCAACATGAATGAACTTAATTATAAAGTGGCATTGATTTCCTAAAATTCTACTAGAGATCAAATGTATATTGAATATAAGTAAATGTAAGTTGTAAGAGATCATCAAATAAACAAACATATATGTATATTGAATATTTAAAGAAAATGCATACATAAATCATGTGTATACATGTAACCATAAGAAAATACATGTACATACATGTAAAGAGATTCAATTTATAAACATAACACATGTTATAAGCAAAGAGGCAAATGTATGTATATATCATATAAGAAAATGTATGTACATATCATATAAGAAAATTAATGTAAATTAGAGATCATCAAATGCCAAATACTAAAGATCAACAAATAAGCAAATGTAAGTTAGAGATCATCAAATCTCGAATACTAAAGATCATCATATAAGAAAATACATGTAGTAAAGATCATAAATCGAGTGTACAGGGCCTAATATGAATGTCAACTCCTAGTTGAATGACCATTTGAATGAGAACGGTCCTACTCTGATAGTTGTACTGAGCCCTGCAAATAAAATTGTGTACAAAATGTGTTAAATACATATTATTTATATTAAATAAATTTTATGAAAGGTATTATTAAATGAACTTGTATTTTTAAATATCTATCTAGATCTATACATACATAAATATTGGATGTAGATATATACACACGTGTATATATAAAAATTTAAAACTCACATGTCCACTGGCAATAGATTCATCCACATTTGAGTCACATCAATCATGTACACGATCTAGACCAAGGCTAGGAGTGACATGAGGTATGTCCAGCTATAACAATAAATATACATATATATCAACTTACATGAATATCTAGTTAAAATAAAAATTTAAAAATAATTAAAAAATAATTGAAACATGCACATGCACACATACATGCACATCATTTGATATCGGATGACCTAAGTCCTCTGAAATGGTCGCCTCCACCATATCCACCAAACGGTCAAGCGACGAATCAACATCTCCATCCATTCGATCTATCCCATGTCATGCCAAAAATGATGAATGTAGAGGACTATGAAGGTGAGATGGCATCGACGATGATGAACTAGAACCAATCAACATAACAGTAAAACCCATAGTTTGTGCATCTGCCGAATGAACGGTAGGTGGATCTCGATGTGCACTAGTGCTCGATTAAGAGTGATGGGATCCTAGAGTTGAATAGAATCCATGGCCAAATGATCTTTGACATGCTCTATACTGATGCCATTGTCTAATGCAATGTGGGCATATGCCTCCAACAAGTCCTTAGCCAAACGATGTAGAGTCTTGTGTGCCATATCTCTTATAAGTGCATCAAGCTGTGTAGGAGTAGGGATTCTGACCGCTGTAAAAGGATCCATGGTGGTCCACTATGCTAAAAATGGAATGGATCAAGAATGTCTGGACATCAAATACTGACCCACATGATCATTAGATATCCTAGTGGTGGCAGTTGCAATGTCACCTATAGTGTCAATTGCTTCCTTTTGGGAAGCAATGACAACCTCATCTGCTATGGGGGCTAGAGCTGGGGTGAGAGTAGGAGACCTCTCGCCAACCAATGCCCTAAACACTGGGGCTGGTCTATCTACTCAATGATAGGTGGGCCTATTGGCAATCCTGCCACGCCCCTGACCAACATATGGTGGAATGTCCAGGTAGTTAACTTTGAGGCCCAAATGGACCTCAACATACAACTGTTAAACAAAATATAATGGAATCTGGTCATTGTTTGAGTATTGACCATGTGCTATGAGAAATTGTGGGTAGATCAATTCATCCATAGCACAATTGACACATCTAGTGACCTGGTATCCCCTAACCTTACATACATTTTGATAAAAAAGAAAACAAGTTGTTTCTATCATTTATTTGGTCACACTATACTGAATTTGTTTAAGGAGAACACCATCATGTACTTCCTACATGTAGGAAAGAATATCAACTACTCTATCTAGGGAATATGCACTAGTCCTCTCAAGTTCATCTCTTAGTTTTTCTAAACTATGTAATATTGACATACATGGTTCAAAATATATCCCTAGGTTTGCACTCTATGCTAATGAGTCTCAATTTTTTAATCTCATTAGTGGTATTTGCAAACAAAGAATCTAGCTCAGGTGGAACATGATCTGCATTTTCCATGTTATATATATATATAGTACACCTAAAAGAGAAATGAGACCTTGGTAAATAATCTATCTAGATAAAGGGAATACAAATCTAAAACAGTTGTAATAATTCATCTACTCATCAATAATATTTTCATACCATTAACAAAAAAACATTCAACATCTATCATAGTTTTTAATAATTTCAAAACATTCAAATTACTAGATTGCACACGAAACATAATCTCAAATAGTTCTAAAATTTAAATTACTATATTGCACACAAAGCATCATTACTTAACATTGGTGGTCATGTAAAATAAATCTAGTCATTATCGAAAGCACAAATAAGAGAAGAAAATGAGATAAATGAAGATGTCCCTTATAAGGTTCAATGTAATGATGGAAAATAAAGATGAAAAGTATTGAGGACCTATATTTTATTTTAATGGCATAATAAGATAGTTCCCTCTACTAGCAAATGAAAAATCGTATGTGCTTTGAATTGTGTAATTATTGAAATTGACACCCTATGATTTGATAGAAATTAGGATATATCGATTGATCTAAATGGAGCTATATCAACTAATTGTAGATCTATTATAAGTGACATAAAGCCTCAATGTCTCATTTGTATTAAAATATGGGGATGATGTGGCTATTTTAAGGCCTAAAATATCATGTGTTAATAGCATAAACATATAACATTAATTTTTTTGGGAGTTTGTACCAAATACCTTTTTCCAAACACAACTTTTGTTTAAAATACCTCAATACCTATGAATGAAATTAAAAATTCCCTAACTTAAAGGCCATCAAGGAAGGTATTAATGCCATATGTGGCTTCCTTTGCCTATTATATAAAATTCAACTAAAATAGCTTTTAAGAAATTGTTCCACAAAATTAGAGGGGTCCAACCATGTTTTCAATTAATTTAAAACTATTATTTTAAGATTTTTTAATTTTTAAATAAATATATAAATTTCTTACATTATTTTGAATTAAAATGATAATAATGGACATAAATTACACAAAATTGAATGTTATTAAAATTTTGGTTATAAAGTAAGAAGGTTAACCTTTAAAGCCATTGAGGAAGGTATTGAGCTACTACAAGTCGTTTATCCATGAAGGGCTTGAAGTCTCATAAAGAAAGTATATACAAGAGGTGTAATGCCCCGCTAAAGGACCAAGTGGATTAACACAAAAGACCATCAAAATCAAGCCAATTTTTTTTTTAAAGAAACTAAAGTAACACTAACTAATGCAACTCAACCAATTAATATGAATAACATCATTACATTAACATGATATTATAACCACATTATAACCTAAAAGTAATATTGAACATAACCCATTTGCACACCTATCCACCATGGTCCCTTAACGTCGCTATTAAGATACACTTACACTAATTAAGCCTAAAAAAACATATTTGACACTCTATGACCATATTTTATTAGCACTTGAATGTAAATTAATTTTATACATCAAATTATATATGATAACATATCTAAATTATCTTCAAACCACATCTAACACTATGCCAATATAAATCTATTCTTAATCAATGTTATAAAATAAGTACATAAAGATATATCATATCTACTGCTTAATTAAACTCATATGCATTATAAATACAACATTTCTATATTAAACCTCTCTATTACATGCTAAACAATAGTAAAAATATGTATAATCAAGATTGTATCAATTCACTTACTTTTCTTATACAAGAATGCTACCATGAACATGATTCATTAATCTAAGAGGTACATATGTATAAAATAAACTAAACATATTTTTTTATGAAAATATCACTTGCACATAAATTCAACTATAAAATGAAGTGAAAGGAAAGACTCTCCATGTTGTGCACGAATTGCACCACCTAAATCCTAATGGATGGTTCAGAAATACCACCTTACCACGTGGAACCCTGAGGCCCACTCCCTCCGTGCTAGGAGACAACACTAGGCCCCACAAACAAACAAATAATAGAACAAAAATAACAAGTGGCTAACACTAAACATCCAAAGAAAACTACCAAAATAAGAATCAACCAAAAATTACAATAACTTCACAAATGCTTCTAGGTGCTTCTATAAACCCAATCACATAACACAAATAGATAGAAAACAAAAAAATTTATCATTAAACCACAACACTACAATAAAGTATATTACATCAATCTCACAATATTGTAACATAATAACACACTTTAGTTTAGTCATTCACAATCAAGACCAACAATGCACATCCCTGACATAATTGATTTTTACATAGACAGAAGTCTCAACATAAGATCTCACAAACATGAAGAAATTAACATCATGCAAATAGTAAACACATTTAAATAGAAATGATACAACCCAATACAGATCAAAAGATAGTACTATACCCTCTAATGCAACATTTAGAACTGAATTAATTCTTTTTTTGACAACAATCAAATCTTACAGCCATAAAATAACTATAAAATAGTTGTATCAATTCATAATCAAAATCCGTAAAAAACCCATTTCAGATCTGGTTGTTTCCTACTTAGCAACGTGAATAAAATTAACCAAAAATAACTCAAAAATTAATAAAATTCAAAACAACAAACAGATCCCATAAAACCCTTTTTTCAACAATACCCAATTACAGTCAAGTCAACTGACAGAATAAGTAATCTAGCAACTAAATTTTTTTAAAAAAAAATAAAATATTAAAAACTTAAATTAATTTAACCCCTTTCAAACCCCTATAAATCTAAAATCTCAATCTTCTATTGGCTGGTTACAGAGAGAAATAAAAATATTTGCAGTTATAGAGGAGCAACTTGACAGCAGTCTTGTATTTCAACCATATCTCACAAATTATGATCTGGGTTTCTGAGATTTTTGGAAAGAATTTAAACGACAACGAGATGAAAAAATCCATTAAAAATATCACTAACCCAGTTTGTAAAAACAGAGTTATGAGGGACACACTCAGACCCTTTTACTATGAATAATAGAAAATAATAAATAGGTATTCACTTTTATTTTAGAATAAACAAATGTTTTATTCACACACAAAATAAAACTATCCAATATTTATTTTCAAAAATTAAAAGAAAGAAATCAATCAAATCATTCATGCATACAAAAGAAAATTTTAACACAAAATTTGAAAATCCAACCTGGATCCAACGCTTGAGAATGACAGAAATTTGATGCTGAGCTCCAAAATTTTCAACTTTCAAAACCCTCAAATTGCAACAAATTTTCCATTGTTCATTCCTCTTTGCAAGCATGGAAAAATATCCCCCGAAAAAGAATCCAAATCCAACATGCACTCCAAAACAAAAATAACCCAACAAAAAGGAAACCCTTTATCTCCTCCCAAAATAAAGAGAACACTTCCCAACCAAAAGACAACCTCCCAGCCACCCTTTCAACTTCCATTTTCATCACTTTTTATAATGGAGTAATTAGGGTGGGTTATAGACTCAAAAAATATAATTTTATAAAATAAAAATACCTCTCACCCATAAAGCTCACATAGGAAATATTTTAAATCATTAGAACCACATAAAGACTCTATAAAACATAAATTTAGTGACCATTTTAATAAAATAAATCAAGAGACTAATAATACAAAAATTACATCCAAACAAAAGTAAAACAAATATTACTCAATAAACAATAACCAAATACCAAATAATGATAATAATAAACAATAATCAAATAATTATTCCTTAAAATAATAACATAATAAAACATAACATAAATAAATGTCACTTATGGATAATATTATATCACACCTCAAACACATTAATAAAAATCATAACAATAAATATGATAGATTCAATATCTAACTTCACTCAAATAATTCACAAACTAAGGTAAAATATAAATCATAAAATAATTTCACATGAAAGAGCAACATTCACATCAAAAGATAAATAATACTAATCACAATCATAACAACACAACTAACCACGAAGTTTAATACCAACAGGTTGAGATCTAAAACTAGGGTTACACAACAAAATCAAACAGTCACATATCACATAAGAAACAATCAAATAAATGCAACACTCCAAACATAGGGTAAAGGAGATCGGACATTGTCTCATGACAACCCGAAAAAGTTAACACATTATTCATCAATTATCTCTAATTGAGAACAATGGCTAGGGTTAGGTTATAATTTGGGCCTAGATGTTATCTAATCAACCTCCATTGGGATTAGAGGCACGCTCAAACCTGCTAATTTAGGTAGAGACGTAGCCTAGTATCTATTCACTTAAACATACAAATTAGAGCACATGTGCATAATAGCCGAAGCACTAGGAAAGAAGCTCTAGCAATCGTATCTCATTCTTGTATGTCTCTCATAAGTCAAATGGTACGATGCCGCCTTTTCCACTTATCCTAACAAACATACTACTGTATCACTCAATTATCAAGTAAATCTCTGCATAATAACAATAACATAACAATATGCATCATACTCACCAAAACACTAATAGAAGCTCATGCCCCATCTTGCAACCACAAAGCTTGAACACAAATCAGTATATTTTATAATAATAAAGATAACTATAATCAAAATCATAATAATATGATAACACAATGATACTATATTAGAATCAAGTGAAAACCCCAAAGGTAACAAAACACTTTCATCACATCAATATGTTAATAACATACATTGTAGTAATGGTCATGTCTGAACACACACATCATGATAAATATATCCTTAAACACATATAATAAATCATTTCCTAACTTTTTTACTTAGTCCATAAATTCATGATATACAATATTAATTGTTTAACATCATTAGCACATACCTTTAAATGTCTCTTATTTTACTTTCATCTCCAAATTCCAAAGCCAAACTTCCTGCACATCCACTATAAGAATGGAGGGGCACTACAAGAGGAAGGAAAATATAGATGATTTCCTCACAAGTATATAAATGTTTCTACTTGATTATTTATTTCATCCTAGAAAGAAACTATAAATGTTGTTTATCCTATAGATTTTATCTTATTAATAATCTTAGATGCATGTGACTTGTTAGCTTCCCTTTTCATTTACTCATGTAATTTAAGAAATCTATTATTAGAGTTGCACATGAGAAAAACATGAGCTCCCCTCCACTAAGGGCTTACTTTTTTCTTATACCAATTTGAGAATTTTATTATTTCAATCTTAATCCTAATCAAAATGTGGTCAAGGGGAAATAATACCCATCCAGTAAGTGTTCCACAATCCCTTGAAAAGGAAAACTTGTGTATTATCCAACTTGGCTATCATTGTTAGGATTCTAGCTTCTAGTTCTATTTTTAGAATACTACTAGAACCTAGATTGACGAATCCCTTCTCTCTCCTATGGATGAGGATCCCTCTAAGATTGGTTGTTCCACCTCTTCGAATGAGATTAGCAACAAGGTTTATGAGTGTGTTAAATAGGGGAAGAGGTTGGGTATATAATGTACTTTAGACATGGTTGTTGAATGTGAAATTATTTAAACCATGTGAGAGGGTTGAACAATTTAAAAAGATTTGGAAGACAACTATAATCTATAACATAGCATCCTTAAATGGTTCAAATTTTAAATGAAACAATGAAAGAAATAATAAGAAAACAAAGATTAGTGTAAAATTATTTGAAAATAATTGGGGATAAAAATATCTAATTTAATAGTTGTTAACATAAATGAACTTCAAAATAGGATTATCTAAGTGAAAAAAAAGTTTTATTGCTTTCATTGAACCTAAATTTATCTAGTTAAGATATGTCTAAAATTAAGAATTCACATTAGAATATCAATATTCCATAAGAATCTCATAAAGATGATGAATTTAATGGAAGATAATATAAAATCCTCCATATGAGGTTGAATTTTATTATTACATTATGAGTGAATCATCTCAATTATATGGCCAACAACATCAAAAAATTATAGATTGAAAAGCAAAATAATCACACATTTATTATATTTTTATATGTATAAAGTTTAGATACCAGAAAACTATTTAAACTTATAGATTGCATAAAGCTATAAATTGAATCGTTAAAAATAATTTATTAAGAATCAAATCTAATAAAGTTTGACTTCATATTGCATGTACTTGTTAAAAAATATCTCACTAATCCAACCATACATTTTATATATGTTAAAAAATATATAATTTAACAATTTATACAACTTCTAATTATGATAATAAATCTAGAATCAAACATGACCCAAATGTAGTATAAAGACAAGAATATTAATCTATACCATTATTTTGAGTTTGATTTAATATAAATTGAAAAAAATTATAATCATGAAAAAAACAATGCATAAACTAAGAATCATTTTAACAATGGTGAATTAGAGCCTAAAGATTGGCCTAAAAAATTATAATATTCAACATTCTCATCACAAATGATATATGAAAACTAAGGATCATTTGGTTATACATTTTCATAGATTTAAAATTTGAATATTTATTACTATAACATGTTCATTACAATTAGATTTTTAAAAATATTATAATAATTTATTATGTCTTTGAAATTTGTTTTGTGGATTTTAATGTTGTTTTTTAAATTTAAGTTAGAGTAAGTAGAATCTAATGATCTAGACCTTAAAAAGATTCATGTAATTTATGTTTTCCTTAAAATTACAATTATTGCTCGATTAAATGGATTATTGATTGCATTTAGATTTCAAAATTGAAAATACTTTAAAATTATAGAACCATATTATCCTTTGATACAAAAAGCTATGTCAAGGATTATTTGTATCTTCCTCATAATTATGTTTCACATATTGAATATTTCAGGGAGGATTGTGTGGATGATTTGAAAATTGAAGCAAAGATTGGTTGAGATCAAAAAAGGATATTTTGATAAAATCCAAAATCCTAAGAATAGAGAAGATGGTGAGTCATATTTTAATAGACCTTATCTTCACTCCTATTCAAATGCAACCTCTCCAACCAATATATTGGATTGAAAAATAAGTAATAGATATATATGAACTTACTCCTAATCCCCCTCCATTTACCCACCATTAGATATGCATATTGGTATTCACCTACTCAAGTTTTATGACACCCTAGGTGGCTTTGTGAATACATCAAAAATATTATGCATGATGTCTAAGAATTTAATTGTGATGGATTGATATATTCCAAGAATTTATAAATGAAGTATATATTCATATATATGTATTTGTTTGAGTGTTTAAAATTAGTTAAAAAAAATTATGAGGGTGTGATCAGGAGAAAATGTGGTCCTAGAAACGAGCAACAACACAAAAATTGTAAGGAACCACCTAAACACTTAACACCTCAAGATTGGGAAAATGATTAGCTTAACAAAACAAAATAGAACATGTTACCTTGTTGAGCTATTTTTTTGGTTGGCCCTTTGATTATTGACGTGATATATGCTCTTCTTGATGGCAAAAGATGCAAGTGTGGGATGCAGGATGGATAAGAAATGGATGAAAGTGCAAATATTTGGCTAAGTATGACTCAAATAAAAAGTTTGCAAGAGTTTGGTTAGCAAAATGATCTCCTCCCAAAATGAGAGAAAAGAGGGGGTATTTATAGAGAATTTTGGATTCTCTAGAGAAATGGATAGTTGAGATTAAACCAACAAGGCCAAGATGTAGGGCTATGGTGAGTTGAGAACTCACAAGCCCTCACATCTTGACATGTGGCATGTGAAATGGCTTGAAAAAGATGATGTGGACATGGCATGGATGTACTACATAGTACCTTGGGATTTGGACAAGATCTCCTCATAAATGAGGTCCTTGTCTACATGTGGGTGAGAGGACATGTGAGGAATTAAAAATTCTTCAAATATCCATATGGGAATGAAAGAAAGAATTTAAAATTCTTTAAAATGCATTGGGGGATTAAATGTGAATTAAAATTCACATGGGGAAAGGGGTGCCTTCTCCAAGAGGAGAAAGCATTTAATAGGGTTGACTTAGGACACATTCCATAAATGACATGGAGATTAGGTTGACCTAATTAAGTGATTAAGGTTGTGCAAGTACCTAATTAGAAAAATTAATGACATATTAGAAACAAGTGGGAGATTATGGAGGATGTGACCCTAATGATGATTAGGGGTGTGCACATCCTAACCATAAATTAATTATGATTAGAAGAGGGTTAGATGGTTAAGGGGAATTAGAGACCAACTTGTAGAAGTTGGAGGATGTGACAATGAGAGAGAAAGTGAGGAATTAAAAATTAATTTAAATTCCAAGAGGTTAAATGACTAAATTAAATAAAGTGATATATTTATTTAATTTAGAGAGAAAAGAGGGTAAAAGTATTTATTAAATTAAATACTTTAGGAACCTTATGTAGGACATGAAATATTAATTAAATGAATGATTTAATTAATACCAACAAAGGGGATGAAACAAATGAATAAAGGGACAAATAAAGAGACATCTTTGACCATATGGAAGTGGTCAAATTTGGATGTCTACATTTTGCCCCTCTTCGAAACACTATTAGGATAATAGGGTTTCAAAGAAAATAAAATTCAGATGACTCTATAAAGGAAGCGACCGAAAAAGAGATGCCCCAGCATGAGAGAGTTTGTATGAGTTTCCCAAAAGGAGGGAAATTAAAGGGGATGCCATAGTCTCGCAAAAGAAGGATTATGATGGAAGATTGGGAGATAATAGTAGGGTATGCCCCCTCGAGAAGGTGGACGGGGAAGGAAAGGGGTCCCAAGAAACTTCTTGAAAGGATGGAGAGGTATATGTTAGTGGAAAGAACATGAAAAAGTGGGAAGAGTGGCTTTTGAACAGAGTCAAACAAGGGTGTGGTGCGCAAATGGCAGCCTCGGGAAGATAGAGGGTGAATGGATTAGTTGGAGGAAAATTTGGTTAAATCAAGGGAAAAAAAATCCCTTCATTGAAAAAGGTAAAATGGAGGGAAAAAAGGTTATAAAGGGTAATATCAAGAATTACTCT
Organism: Sequoia sempervirens; assembly: GCA_007258455.2. Lineage (NCBI taxonomy): Eukaryota > Viridiplantae > Streptophyta > Pinopsida > Cupressales > Cupressaceae > Sequoia > Sequoia sempervirens. The sequence goes on from VDFB02105785.1 coordinate 23,501,711, forward strand.
TCATTTGGACAACTGTTAGTTGAGGAAGAGACAGAGAAGAAGAGAGGGAGAGGGTCAGAGTGCACGATGCCAGACTATGATAGTGACATTATCCATTGGGGGGACAAGAGATGGTGGTTCTTCAACAAGTGTGCCATGCCACACCAGGGTAGCCCTAAACCCAACTTTGTGATTTTTTCCATTTTGTTTAAGTTTTAGAAAATTTGAAAATATGGGTTTGATTGGGGGGGAGGGTAGAAAAATGGATAGGAGGAAAAACTAGGATTTTTGGGTTTCAGTTGAGGAGGAAAATAAAAATAAAATAAAAAAGTTAGGTGGGCAAAGGAGATGGGTACGCCTCGAAAGAGGGCGGATTTGGAGCTGGGTCCCACGGAGGAGTAGATCTACCTGAGCCTGGGTAGGTCCGCCCACGCATGGGGGTGGGTTCGCCCAAAGACGGGGGTGGGTCTGCTCGCGTGGCCTGAGGGCTCACTCGGAGCCCAGGTGGAATCGCTTGAGCTTGGGTGGGTCCACCCAGGAGCTCGGGCGGGTCTGGGTGGGTTCACTCGCACTTGGAACGGGCCTATCTGAGGGCTCAGGTGAGGCCATCTACGCTTGAGGGTGGGTCAGCCTAAGGTCCTGGGTGGGTCTGCTCGCAACCAGGGGTTGATCCGCTTGTAGCCAAGGTAGGTCCACCCACAAATTGGGAGGACCGACAAGGAGGAAAGAGGGAAAAAAAGGGAAAATAGAGGAAAAAGAAAGGATAGGCAAGGGGATCTTGGGATTGGGGAAAAGGGAAGAAAAATGACACAAAAAGAAAGGAAAAATGACATAGTGGTCATATCATGGATGCAAGATTATGATAGTTTGTGGAAGACAGAGAGGCAGTCCGAGATACTGAGTAGATGTATAGCAATGATGACAGACGCAGATAATTAGGTGTTAGCAGAGGTAGGACTATTGCACATTCTATCTTATCTGACGATTAAGGTCCACAAGGCCATGCTGATGGCATTAATAGAGTGTTTGGACTTAGTGACATCAAAATTTCACCTGCCGATAGGGGAGATGATGGTGACTCTAGAGGACATATGGAGGATCCTGAGGCTCCCCATAGAGGGGCTCTTAGTTAGTGAGTGTCAGGTAGAGGGAAAGACACTAGACGAGTTTGTGTAGGTTGTGTTTGGTGATGATGAGTTACTGATTCAGTAGCAACAGTTGGACATGGACAAATGTTTTTCCTGCAGGGTACCGACATTGTTGCTATATCTAGTAGGGCTAATTAGCGAGATATTGCTGCCAGACCAGAGTGGTCGATTCCTACACCTTAGGTTTGTCGAGGTGGTCTTTCACATCATCGAGGGTCGAGAGGGTCAGTTTGCGTGAGGGACGTGTATGTTAGTGCAACTATACAAGGATATGCACATGGTATGCTATCGAGAGGTGATGAGTGTGACACACGTCACACTGCTACAGGTGTGGGCCTGAGAGCATATCAGGGTGACCAGGCCGGTCGTATTGAGAGCAGGAGATCAAAATGATAGAGTAGTAGTGGCTTGGGGATGGGGGACAAAGGTGAGAATGATACTACAATATCAGGATGTTGGAGATGTGGATGTGTGGGGGTGACAATTTGATGAGGTGCAGGCTAAGATGATAGTATGACGTCCGTATATGCTGGGGTGATTTAGGGACTGGAGGGACGATGAGGAGAGACATAGTGATTACTTCTTCACCCGATGTTATATCATCGGGAGAGGTCCGCATGTAGTGGAGCTGCATAGGCCAAATCAGGTGATGAGACAGTTTGGAGTGAGGTAGGATGTTCCCGTGGGGCGAGTGAGATTTCCATGATTGACATGCGAGCGGCCATAGGGGGATGAGTTGGATCTGGTGGCAGTGTGGGAGGAGTTTGAGACACTGTATTTTGTTCCATACATAGGAAGGATGGAGGGGTAAAGAGATGTAAGGATGATAGATCGATACGGTTCATGTTTTAGGCGACATTCGCCTCCACGGATTACACCAGTGGTGCCAATTGAGGGGGCACTAGGTTTTGGGTCAGAGGATGAGAGACGGCTGAGGGTAGAGAGAGAGGGATAAGGTCCATGAGGATAGTGGAGAGGGGATCAAGAGAGAGTTCGATGATGAAGAGGAGGAAAGGAGGCGGTTAGAGTAGCCGAGGAGCCAGTGAGGGTGGGCAGGAGGAGGAGACGACGACGTAGAGCCTGGGGAGGAGATGGAGCAGAGGAGGGAGAGGAGGAGGATAGGGTTGTGGTGCAATAGGATAGGGGACCTGAGGCCTAGAGGGAGAGGAGGCATGAGGCTCATGCAACCATAGGAGGATGTGAGTAGGAGAGACAGGGGGCACATGCAGCTACAGGGGAGCAGCAACGACAGAGATAGGAGGAGGCTGAGGCTAGTGTAGAGTAGGAGAGGATGGTGGGGGGAGGAGAATGGGAGCCCCCGTGGTGATTGATGTGGAGGAGGCGTTGATAGAGAGTGAGGGGTATGAGCCATAAGAGATGGACATTGATATGAAGGTACATGACATCTCGCCATTCTTGACAACACCACCTAGAGGATAGGATCCAACAGTGGTATTGAGAGGGACCTTGGAGAGACTGCGACTTAGTGAACAGTGATAATGGTAGACAGAGGTGAAGGAGATCAAATTAGAGGCAAAGATGAGTGAGCTACAGGCATGATTCACCTAGAGTGAGAGGGACTACTTGGATCTAGCCACAATGGTGATAGAGGTGGAGAGGAGATTGTTGAGAGAGAGGGATGAGGCACAAGATGAGGTGGTTGAACTATAGACAAAGGTAGAGAGGTTGCGAGCAGAGGTGGATAGGGAGCATGAGGAGGGGGATATAGTGAGATGGGAGAGAGACCGTTTGGTGGCTATGGAGGCAGTACAATAGGTTGTTGGAGCAGGGACAAGGCAAGAGCAGACAAAGATTGGGGCAGGGACCATAGGAGATATAGAGGGTTTGCAGAGACAACTAGAGTGGTTATGGAGAGAGAGAGAGAGAGTAGATCTGCACCAAGAGTGCAATGAGCTCAGGGAAAAAGTGTATTATTTAGAGCAGACAGTTGGAGATATGGGATTGATGCAATGAAGAGAGGAGGAGATGAGGGTGCAGATATGTGTGTTGTAGAGAAAGAGGGATGTGGCATAGGCATAGGTATAGGCTACAAAGGCAAACAGGGATGTGGCTCAGACATGTGCTCAGGTTTCACAGAGTGAGAGGCAGGTAGCAGAGACATAGGTTTAGTCTCTTCATAGAGAGAGGGATGAGGTGGTGTCATAGGTATCAACTCTTCGTAGAGAGCGAGATGCAGCTGAGTTGAGATTGTAGGCACTTCAGAGGGATAGTGATGCAGCGATGGCTTGAGCATAGGCCACACGTAGGGAGAGGGATGCTGCAGAGATGAAGATGCAGATGTTGCAGACTGAGTGAGACACAACATAGGCTTAGCTACAGGAAGCAAAGGTCGAGGAGGGGGAGCCAAGGGAAGAGGTATAGGGATTGTAGGCATAGTTACAGGTTGTAGAGGTTGAGAGAGACATGGCCACGAAGCAGGTACAACAATTGATATTAGCACAAGAGGCCTAGGGGAAGGAGTAGAGGGCTATTTGTGGGGATCAAGACAGGTACAAGCATGAGCAAAATGTCGCTAGGTATCAGGCTATGTAGTGGGATGATTATATACATGAAGTGAGTTTTTGGAGGTGTGCCTATGAGCAGGCAGTTCTAGATCTGGTGCAGCGCACAACACACTACATTAGACAGGTACCTCAGATGCCAACATCGTCTCAGTCCTTAGGGACACGTACCAGGGGGTATAGTGACTATTGGCGGACCCCTTATCCTTATGGTGGGTACCAGGGGACTCCTACCCATGATTACCAGGGGACCCCCACACATAGAGGGCTAGTGCCTGACTCTCCTTAGAGATCAAACGTGGGAAACTCACAATAAAGCAGTCTAAGAGCAGATGACAGGATATTAGTTTTTTGATAGGTACATGATGGAGGTTTAGTACATGTCGACAAAGATTAGAGTTGATCTACATCTCTGGATTTTGTACCTTATTTGATGATATATGATGGATATGTAGTGGATTATGCTTGAGACATTATGACGAGATGTACATTGTATTATTTTGATTATGATATGCGATAGTCCTTATGTGATGGATGATTTAGTTTATGTATGCACATGTATGGGATATTTTATGTTTATGTGGATGGATGATTATGCATGTATTAATGTTTATAGGCTGATATGAATATTTGGTATAAAATGTAAGTAGGATGGATCTAACAATATAGTAATGCATGTATCATGTAAATGTTAATATGGACATGTATGCGCTAAATGAAACTAATATACTTAATCTAATCGGTCTATGAAAAATAAAATATGTTGTATCTACAATGTGACCTGCAACATGAATGAAACATGAGTGCATATAATGCAAACCTACATGTCAATAAGAACTTGTATGTGAATGCGGGTAGACAATAGGTGTAACATGGGTGTGATATTGTACCTATCAAGAACCATTAGTACCCTGAGAGGAAAACCAAGGGAAAAAGAATAAAATTTTGCACAACCTAAACCACGAGTCATGGGTTATGAACAAGGTTGAATGAAGGGTGCATGTAATGCAATGAAATGCAGTCAAGAACACAATTTTCCATCTTTGGAGCATTTATTTTTGCTATAGCATAAGATACCGAATACCCTGATATATAAGACCAAGGCGAGTTGGCATCCATTGCATGAAACAAACACATAAAACAAGTTTACCCCAACATCCCAAAGTTGTGAGGACCTTGGTCGGGCTAGGTATTGCAATAACCACAAGCACAAAGGGATGTTCCCAATATAACACAGGACCTTAGGGATCCTGGTGGGTACTACGTGGGAATGACCCAACATACAACAACAAAAAAAAAATGATCAAGAGATGCCCCTTCATTAACTCATCAAAACACACCATAATATGATGGATCATGACGATTTTGATAAGTGAGGATAGGGAGCTAAAAAAATAAATAAAAGCCAAAAGTATGAAAAGAAGTCATAATCAAAGACAAATGTCCTTTTCCATAGGATCATGAAGATGGATGGGTTGATGTGGTCTATTAGGAAGGATGCATCCTATTGAGACCGATGATGGATACTAAACTAAAACAAACTAGTTGATGCAAGATATTTGTTGTTAATCAAACTCTCCATCACTAAAGGATATTGTTTGTGAAGAACCAACTTGATAAGGGTACTCTTGACAACATGACGCAAAAGACCAAACAAAGGATTGACACACCCTATAGACCTAGGGGCTTGGGGGTTGATCATAGATTAGCCTTGCTTATGTGAAAGCATAGAGCCCTCGTAGTTCTGGAAAAGACTATGGATAAAGTGGAAAGAATAAAATGGTGATCGATGATGAATGACACAAGACATGACACACAAATGCCCCAGGGGAGGATCAAATGATCAACCTTCCCTATGTGAAAGCGTAGGGGCAACATAGTTCAGGAAAGACAAATGACAACCGACCATGGATAAAAGAGAAAAGGGGATGATGAGGACAGATGATGGATGACCATCACGGGATGGTCAAAATTCCTTGGGGGCAGATTAAATGATTAGCCCTACCTACGTGAAAGCGTAGGGGCAACGTAGTTCAACTAAGGATGAGAAGACTGACGTGACATGATGAGATCTAGATGGAGACTAACAAGATGGATGATCCTATGTGATGATACAAATTGAATGATGATCAGACAAACAACACAAGCTTGGAGTGGGATAACAAAAAGCTCTGGATGAGGGATAGGCAAGGTAGATCATCCACTGTTCAATCAAGATATACCCAGTGGCCAAGGATAGGATGGGAGGGGATGTGAGGATAGAATAGATGAAGTCATAAAGTAACTAGGATGCAAGGTAGATAATGATTAAAACCTCTATGGATGATACTTGTTACCAGGTTTTCACCACCCATACTTTTCCAAGGCGCCACCAAAAGTGGTTTTCACCATAGGACGAATTTATTTCTCTTTACTATTTTTTGATTTTTTTGATTTTTTTAATATTTTGTAGGTGGGGTTACCAAGCAGACTTAGGTGTAGAACCTCTTTAGATGCATGATATTGATAGGTTCTTCAAGGGGCTCTCCTTCAAGGGTAGCGAGTCTGTATGCCCCGAATCCATATTTAGCGGTTATGATATAAGGAACCAACCAGTTTGCTTCAAATTTTCCTTTTTATCTCAGTCATGTTGGGTATGTTGGTTCTCTTTAAGGATAAGATTACCAACCTGGAGCTGTCGAGGATGAACCTTCTTGTTGTAGTTACACTTGAGGCAGTTTTGGTATGCTTGTACATGATCATAGGCTTTGATTCATCTTTCATCAAGTAACTCCAGTTGTGCAAGCCGTGCAACACGAGCATCCTCCTTGCTGATAAGGTTCTTCAGATAAATCCTCAATGATGGGAGTTCAACTTCGATTGGCAAGATGGCTTTGGTGCCATACACTAAAGAATAGGGGGTAGTTCCTATAGGGGTACAGATGGAGGTGTGATACGCCCAGAGAGTGGGATGGATATGGAGGTTCCAATCTTGACCAGTGTTATTGACAACCTTTTTGAGTATGTGGATAAGGGTCCTATTGGTTGCTTCTGCTTGTCCATTACCCTAGGGATAATAAGGCATTGACCAACGATGTTGGATATGAAAGGTCTTGTAGAGGTGTTTCATAGCCCGGTTTTTAAAAGGGTTTCCATTATCAGAGAGGATGGTGGATGGAATACCATATTTGCAAAGAATATGGTAAAGGATGAATTTTAAAATCTGGGTACCGGTGATTTGTGAGAGTGGTATTGCTTCCACCCATTTGGTGAAGTATTCAGTGGCAGTAATTATGAATGTATGGCTATTAGAAGATAGTGGGAAAATATTTCCAATCAAATCAAAACACCATTGAGAGAAGGGCCACAGTGCTAGGAGGGGCTGAAGGTCTTGTGCTAAAGCATGAATCAAATTTGCATGTTGTTGGCAGGGAAGGAATTTCTTCACAAATTCACCAGAGTCATGCTCTAATGTAGGCCAATAATATCCAGCTTGGAGAATCCTTTTGGCTAAAGCCATACATTTGAATGGGCCCCACAAACACCACTATGTATCTCCATTAGTGTAGTATGGAATTCAGTCTCACTCAAACGTCTAAGGAGGATTCCATCATACCTGCGACGATAAAGTGTATCACTGACGATAATGTATCGGGTTGAACATTAAATAAATGATTTTCGTTGGTTTTGTGTGAGGTATGGGGGTAGCATATTATCATGTAGATAATCATATATGTCTTGATACGATGGGGAAGTGGGGCGCACAATGTCACACACCATGTCAGTCTTAGGGATATCATATGTTGGGATTAAAAGTTGTTCTACAAGGAATTTTCATTTTGCTCGATCTTTTGGCATGTGAATCAGGGAGCCAATAGTATCCATTGCATCAACTGCTTTGTTTTGTACCCTAGGAATTTAGTCAAATTGTATGAAGGTGAAATATTTCTTAAAATCATCCACCATGTGTTTATAGGGTAACAACTTATCATCTTTTGTTAGGAATTCATCATTAACCTACTTAATGACCAACAATGAATCACCAAAGACCCTCAAGTGAGTTATGTGCCATCGCTTTGCAATTTAGAGGCCCGTGAGGAGGGCTTCATACTCAACTATGTTTTTGGTACATGAGAATGCTATCTTGAATGATTTTGGAATGTAATCACCTTAAAGGGTAACCAATAGAATTCCAACGCTTGATCCATTATGAGTATATGAGCCATCAAAATATAATGTCCAAGCAGGTGCTTCTATTAGTGTGAAAAATTCTTCATCTAGAAATTTAGTGACTAGAGGGTAAGCATCCACTAGGGGTGCCTTGGCCAACTGATCAGCTATGACTTGTCCCTTTATGGCTTTGCGATCCACATATTCTATGTAAAATTCACTAGTTAGGAGCATGACCCACTTAGCCATGCGAATGATTAAGGTGGTTCTGGATAACAAATAATTTAATGGATCAATTTTTGCTATCAGTTTGACTGGATGGCTAAGCATGTAATGTCATAGTTTTTGTGTACTGAAGACCACTTCCAAACATGCTTTCTCCATGGGTGAATAGTTTAATTCATAGCTGACCAGTGTTTGATTGATGTAGTAAATTACTCTTTCTTTTGATGATTCATCATGTTGTGCCAATAATTCCCTAGTGCGACTGAAGTGGTAGAGATGTAAAGCAGGAGGGATTTCCTTGGAATAGGTGGCATCAAGATCAGTGGATGAGCCAAGTATTCCTTGATCTTATCAAAACCTGCCTGAAACTGTTGGTTTCATCTAAAGGTGGAGTCTTTTTTTAGAAGATGGGTGAATGACTGACACTTATCTGCAAGTTGGGCTATGAATCGATGGATGGATTGTAGCTTCCCTTGGAGACTTCTTAATTGTTTCAAATTGCGCGGGGGTGGCATATCTAGAATATCTTTCACCTTGGCGGGATCAACCTCAATACCTCTTTCAGAGATGATGAAACCCAAAAATTTTCTTGATATAACACCAAAGACACTTTTTTGGATTTAGTCGTAACTTGTAATGTTCTAAACACTCAAAGATATTTTTCAAGATGATAGGATGCTCTGCTCAGGTTCTGGATTTTATTAGCAAGTCATCGACATAATCCTCCATGATAATATGGATGAGGTCATGGAAGATGACAGTCATTGCCCTTTGATATGTTGCCCCTGCATTCTTGAGACCAAAGGGCATAACATTATAACAAAAAGTACCCCAAGGTGTCATAAAAGCAGTCTTGTGTTGGTCTTTAGGTGTAATTCGGATTTGGTTGTAACTAGAGAAACCATCCATAAGGTATAAAATCTCATGTCCTATAGTCAAGTCGACCAACATGTCAATATTGGGCAGTGGGAAGTCATCTTTTGGACAGGCTTTCTTAAGGTCCCGGAAGTCTATGCAAATTTGAATGTCTCTATTTGGTTTGGAAACAAGTACTATGTTGGAGATCCAATCAGAGTAGTCAATTGGTCCGATAAAACCAACATCCAGTAATTTCTCCAATTCCTTCTTGACTAATAATGCTACCTGTGGATGCATTTTTTGGAGCTTCTGTTTGGTAGGCTTGGCATCTGGGCAAACATCTAGATGATGAACTACTAAAGTAGGGTCTAAGCTTGGCATGCTTGAGTATGGCCAAGAAAATTTAATGATACCATCTTGGAGTAGCTAAAGAATGACTGAATATTCTTGCTCTGATAGAGATTTGGCCACATAGGTGATCTTAGGGTTTTTTGCAATACCTAGATTAACTTCGTGAGTCTCCTCAATTAGGATGGATGATCATGTGGATAACTAAATTACCACAAGGGGAAGATGAATGTCTCCATCCTCCAGTGCCTCTTCGAGGTTTTTACTATCAGATGTGTCATTTATTTTTACTTTTTCTAGGTCAAGAAGTGCCTCGAGGAGGTTTTCACTAGATGAACACTTTCTATTTTTCTTGTTTTTTATTTTTTGCGATTGGAGCGTTCATCTTCCCCCAATCCCATGAGGTTGACATATGTATCCAAGGAGACATTGGTAGGTGTGCTATCACGTAGGTCCCAATCAATGAGTTCGGGATGGCAAAGAGAAAGGCTAATGGTAAAGACGAATAAGCAATCAAACATGGATGACAGATCTATGTGATCAACATCATCGTATGCGCGTATGATGGATTCCTCCTCAGGCATGTCTTCTAAGGGACCATTGTCCACAATAACACTATTGGAAGTATTAGATGATGTTGTAGGGCCTTTATGCTTTTTGTCATATTTGAGGCCCATATTCCTTGGAAACTTTGATACATCAATAGGTTGCAACCATCCCTGTTCTTCCTTACCTAGGCCGCCACCACCTTGGTAGTTATGCTTTTCTGAGAACTTAGCTAACCAAGGGTATACTTCCTGAAATTATTCCTTTAGAGGAGGATCTAGTTGGGGATCTTCATGGTATACCTATTGACTGATATATTCTTCTGGTGTATCTATCTTTATACTAGGAGACTAGAAAGTCGTAATGGGAATGTTTTTTGTGCTGAAGGTGATAGTCTTGTCTTCCTTTGGAGTAGCCTGTGAAGGTTGGTCGTACACATGTGGTGACGGTGGCATGGTTGCCACATTTAGAGCGGTATGCATTTCATATTCACCACACCCCTTGTCAATGATCTAGAATTTGGTGATTGTAGGATTGGTGGTGGAAGATGGAGTGATCATTGTGGTGGATGACGGATTGGAGGATGATGAATGAAATGCCTCCATTTCGACCCCAGGACAATAATGTAAATGGGGAAATGATGCTTCTACAGCATAAATGGTGATCTCTTGTCCATTAACCAGGAACTTTATGCATTGATGGTACGTGGAGGGGACGACTTGCATGGTGTGGAGCCATGGGCGACCGAGGAGGAGGTTATATGGTAAGTCCAAATCAAGGACATACAAGTAGTATATTGAAATGTAGGTCCAACTTGGATAGAAAGATTGATAATCCCTTCAAAATTTCTTTCTACATTATCATAAGCTTTTATCATGATTATTTGATTACTCAAATCCGCTTGAGTATACCCCACTTGTTTTATGAACTTCAGAGTACATAGATTGAGGGAAAAGCCATTATCTACCAAGACCCTTTTTATTTTATGATGGGAAACCAATACTTCGATGTGTAAGGGATGGTTGTGATTTGCATCAATTTTTGGCATGTCATTTTGGCTGAAGTGTAATTGGTGAGATAAAGCCAAGTTTTCTACTAAAGCCTAGAACTGTGTGAGATCAATGTCATTAGGTGCGTGAGTTTCTTGTAAAGCTCTGTTGAGTATTTCTTGATGTACAGGAGAAGGCTTAAGCAAATCCAAGATTGCAATTTGAGCAAGGGTCTTCCCTAAGTGATCAAGAATGTTGTACTGAGAGTTTATAGGATTTGATTGGGTAGACGTGGAGGCTGTAGGGACAGTAATGTAGGACCATTGGGTACCAACAACACATTGGGGATCTTTAGCCTTAACGTGTATCATAGACACACAAGGTTCTACCTATTCAATGTAATGGACAATGCCATCATAATTGAGGGGTACATTTTTATAGCTTATATTATTTGTACTGTTGTCTTGGGGATTGTTGTTGGAGGTGCTTGTGCCTTGATTATGGTTAGGGAAGGCATTTTGGTATATCTGTAATTGAGCATTAGATGATGAAGCTTGATTGGTGTCGACTTTGATATCTCCCCAATCTATAAGATCTTGGACATAGTTTTTGAGACCTTGACACTTATTTAAAGTGTGCCCTTTAATTTTATGGAATTCACAATGTTCATTCTCCCTAAACTAGGCAAGTTTGGGCTTGGATTCATCCAATGGTTTCATGACAGGGTATGTGATCAGATAGTTGACTTGTAACAACTTATTGAAGATGACACTCAAGGGTTCTCCTTATTGAATATATTGGCATTTTACATTCCATTGATTGTTTTAGTTTGACTGTTGAGGAGGATAAGATGCCCCTTGTGGCACAAATATGGCATTAGGTACAGATGATTGTTGTCTCTAGGATGTATTGGCCACCTGAACATGTTTAGCGTTAGTGACACTTTCATTCACTACATTTTTGTTCTTGTTCCAAAATCTTGAATTATCACTGAATGGCCTTTCTTTGTCATGGTTGTGTATCTTGATGTGCCCTTTGGAAATAAGGGAAAATTTGAGTATAGATCCTTTTTCCACTATTTCAGCAAAAGTGGTAACATAGTGCAACCTAAAATTATGAGCCATGTCAGGATGAGAGTTCTCTACAAAGAGTGTGACCATGTCTTTCTCTTTGAGAGGGGTTTTCATTCAACTTGCTAGTGCATGCCACCTTTGAAGGTAGCTAGCAATGGTATCACCTTCACGTTGTTTCTCTTTGAGGAGATCCAAGGTATCAGTGTCCTCCAAATTGAAGAAGTAAGAATTTTTTTTTTGAAAGATCTGCAAAGGATTTTATGGACGCTTGTTCTAGACTCATGAAGCATTCTAGGGCATTGTCTGTCAGTCTCCATGGAAATAGATGCAAGAGATAGTTGTTGTTGTGCATAAATTCCTGACATTAGGAGTAAAACTCTTGCAAGTGGGCCTTAAGATCTTTGTTTCCCTTGTATCTATCAAATTTTGGTATTTTGAAGTGTTTAAAGGGAAAGGGATCAATGAGATAGAGGGATCGAATGGATAGGGACATATGTCTTTAAATTTGAACGATTGTTTTCCAATCCCAGCTTGAAGATATTTTAGAGCGGATTTGATTTATAACATATTTGAGTTGACTAGTGGCGTGAGAGCCAAAGATGGGTTGGATGGATATGGGTGGTAGGACGATGAAGGATCCTGCTGAGATAGTGTCTGAAGGTTGAGGTATGGATTTTGATAGTGAGATGATGATATCCCTTATTGGTATGTTGAGGGATTTTTTTGGTATTGGGGTTGTTGTTGTGAGGTATAGTACAAATTTGTTTGATAAAATTGTGTGGTAGGATGCTGAGGAGCTTGAATGTGGTGTTGTGGATTGGTCTGCTGATATTGAAGGTACTATTGTGACTGTTGGGAGGCCACATAAGGTGGTTGTTGTTGGGACTGTTGTTGGTTATGATAATAATAATGTTGGGGAGGTTGCTAATGTGATGTTAGGTGTTTCCTGGGCCGAGATGGGATGTTGTGTTGTGGTTGAACTTACGGATGTAGAATGGATGCGAGGAATGAGGCTATGGTCTGGGTGGGAGATCGAGATGGATTGCCTTGTGATTGGTGTGGTGGTTGCTATGAAGAGATCAAGGGGTTATGCGGGGGTTGTTGCTGATGAGGCGGTTGAGATAGTGTAGAGGCATTTTGCAAAGGAGGTTGTTGGGCACCAAAGGGAACATTCGGTTGGGATGTACCTTGCGGCAATAATGGAGGTGGTATGTTAGAATGGGGAGGTTTTTGAGATGTGTACGAAGGCCATGGTAGGTTTGTGGCCCTAGGAGGTGGAGGCAATGCGGTAAAAGGGTTTCCCCCAGCTTTGACGGGAGGTTGATTTGAAAAGGGTGGTGTTGTCAGCATTAATGGCAGAGGTTGTGAAACATTTTGTGGCATGCCATAGGAAAAAGGATTATTGGGATCAGTTATTTGAAGAACCCCCATGACTAATATTATGGCATGTGGGGGATTGTTAACATGATATAAAATGAAATTACCAAATTTAGGTTGATGCCAACCCTCCATTGGAGGAACATTGGGGATGTACGAACTACCTGGTGCATTTTGTAACGCCCTGCCACGCAACCCTAGAGGAAGTTGCAATTAACTACTCAAAGGCACAATTTTGTTGTTGTTTAAGTACATTAATATGCAAGTTCACTACCCATTGCCAACAATCTCTAAGGTTACGAGACTAAGATTACTTTAAAACCCAAACAACAAAAACATGAATTGAAACCATAACATTTAATTACTTAAGGAATTAAGAACACATACATTCCATACATGATAAATTACATAAAAAAATAAGAGATACTTCATGATTTCAAATAACATACTTTAACAATAATATTACAACTCTCATTCCTCGAATGAGGTAAATCCAATAAGCATGGTTACATAATACATCTTCCACCTTGATAACAAATGAGGGGTAATAAATTACAAGATTCAACCAAAATGAATGAAACTTGAAAAGTAACTGGAACCTACGAGCTCTCCAACTAGAAATCTCGTCCACATGAACAAGAAGAAAACCCAACAAAGTAAGGTGGACGTTCCACCCAACGAAGTGATACCTGAAGGCTCACCCCCTGTGCTAGGAGATAGTAACATGGATTCCTAGACAAGACCATCTACCTCTAGACATAGGCTAAAACATAATTGAATTGAATCAAATACAAATACAACATCTTAACACAATGGTTACAATGCTTCCAGAGTTAAATAATCAATTGCATAACTGATAATTGGGTATCTAACTAGATACATTAAGATGCACTACCCAACATGAGTTACAATCCCCATCTCAAGAAAACACATCTGGAAGTCTAACATAAACAAATAACTCCATTTTCCCAACAATGAGAATGAGAGAAATCACATAATGAAAGGACAATTTGGAAATTTAATAACCTACTTTAGGATTTACTAAATCCAAGCAAAGCAATGACATAATGCTTGTAATCAATTTAAAATGATTAACATTATTTGAATGATGAAGTTTGAACTAATTGTTTTGTTTTAACTTCCCCGATTACCATTAATGTTAAAAATCAATTTTCTAATGACCTCATTCTCTTATAAAATTAATATTTGCATCAATAATAAAATAACCTTAAAAAAAACTATATTTAAAGATAAATTAGACATATATAATTATATATTTAATGTATATATAGTTATATATATTTATATTTAAATACACATATATTTATTTAAAAAAATATATATTTAAATTCTCATTCACAAATATTTTCCAATTATTTAAAATATATAATATATATATATATTATATTAATATATATATATACATATATAATATTTATTTTTAGTTTTTTTTTATAAAATATAACCCATGCCCTAAACATGGGAGTTGGTTGCCTACACAGCCTCCCCTTTTGGGGTGCGTTGTGGTTGGTAGTGCAATTGCCTGTGAAGGCAGCAGCGCTACCTCCTCCACGCTTCCGCTTCCCATGCCCCTAGCCTTCCCTTGTAATTTTTTTTTTATATTAATTTTTTTTTTAAACAAAAAAAAAAATTCCCTATGTTTGTAATTTCCAAAACACAAAAATTTTTGACATAATTTTTTTTATAAAATTTTTCTTTGTTTTAGAAAATTTCCCAGCATAGTGGCCCACAATTTTTTTTTTTATATGAAAAATCTATGGTTCTATATATATAAATTTTTTCCATTTAACAGTAAATTGGGCAAATTTCTTTTACAGAAAAAAACTACAGTAGAAGAGTTTTAAAGCACAATTTCATGATTTCAATTTCTAGAAATTCCCAAATCCAACAGAGAGGTTTTCCTAATTTCTTTTTGTTCCTATTTCAATTCTCTATTGTTAAAATTTCATTTGCCAAAATTTCTATTGTAAGAGTTTGTTTTTCCACAAGAATCTAAATTCTTTTTCCATGATTTCAATAGAGGTTTTCAAAAATTCAATGCAAGTTTTACAACCTCTTAAGAATTAAAATCAAAGCATCTAAACAAAATAAAACCCTCAAAGGAACCTGTTTTGAAACTTGAAGGACAAGAGGACTCAAGTTGAGCTTTCCAATTTTTCAAAATTCTTCCAAAGTCTTCACTCCAAATCCAAAATGTATCCAAACAAGAAAAAACCTTCTTTCCTTCTTCATAGCAAATCTTCTCCAAAAATAAAAATATCTCTCCTCAAATTTTCCCCAAATTTAATCAATCTTCTCTAAAATATTTCTCACCCACCATAGTTATTTCCCTCTATGCATTTTTGAGATATTTTGTTTTCTTTTTAAAAAAAAATAAAATTTAAAACCAAAATTTCTTTCCCACAAGAATTTAATACTTTTAAAATTTCTTTAAAAAGAATTTAAAACTTTTAAAAATTTATTTTCAAAAAAATTTAAAACTTAAAAAAAAATTATTTTCAAAAAGAATTTAACACTTTTAATTACATGCACTTTTCAAAACAACATTAATCATTTAATTTATTTACTCCACAAAATAAGTTTAATTAATCAATTCATTTACTCATAAGATAAATTTAACCACTAGAATTAAATTACTTTACTAATTGAATAAAATAAAATAAACTAAATTAAATAACAATTTAATCTAAATACATAAATTAACATTACCTCCATTTAAATATTAATTCCCACCATTGATAAATGATTAAAACATCAAAGATGACATAAACAAACTAGACACAAACTGACGATACGCTTGATAGGGTGATGACTCGGCATGGAAAACCTAGCTACTATATCCCAATCGAATGTTGTTGGCCAATGGGCATGCTCAAACCTGTGAAACTAGGTGGAGTCAATGTCTTGTACCTATTAACCTATGAATAAAGAGTATATCAAACATGCATATATTTAACATAATAAAACACACCGTGAAGAGGAAATCATGGAATCGCAGAGCGCTTGCAAGCGAGTGGTGCAATCTCGTCCCTTCACCAATACAGTATTACTAACTGACGAATCTAACATCAATAATATAATCAAAAGAATAAAGCATCATTAATTCAAATATATGCTAAGCTGATCCAAAGAATGCCATAATGATAACATTAGAATATAATACAATCATATCTAAATATAACATTCACATCGCTTTACAGTTTGCGATCAAATAGTAACCAAGTACCATAGTCAAAGTATTAACAGAAACAAAGCATAACAAAGAAGAACACTGTCTGATCAAAAGAGCAAAAATGGAGGGGTGCTACACGTTTTGTGAACCTTGGGGTATGTTAGATGTGAAATTGCCATACTTGGATAGGTTGACACCTGATGGAAGTTTGACACCTTTTTCAATTAGGTGGGCCAAGATTTCTTCCCCATGTTTTTCGAAAAAGGCAATCTGTTATTTGCACATTGGTAGGGTTACTAAAGTGTTCCTCAAGTGTAAGTTTAGGTTGATTGACCATGTTCTCATCTCCGGGTGGTGATGTGTTTTGACCATCAATATTGGACTATGATGATGTACCCTTCTGAGGATCTCGACGGATATTCATACCATTATTGGGATTTTGGGATACATTAGCCGCGTTGTTGGGATCTTGAGGGATATTTGGTTGGGAATTTTGGGCTTGTTGCTTGACCATTTTCCATGTCTGTGACTGGGTCTGAATGGGAATGCAAGACAATAGAACAAACTAGGATAGTAGGATGATCTAGATGATGATGAAAGGATTGACCTAATTAGATGATGGATAAACTGACAAGGATGTGGATCAATAGGATTGGTTTGGATGATTGATTTGACCAAAGTGGATTTGTTTGATGAGATCAGATTAGGTTGATTAGTAAACAATTGGTCAAATTGGATTGGATTGAATAGATTGATTGGGTGATTGATGATATAAGGATTGGATTGGATGGATGACCAATTAATAAGATTGGATGGTAGGATGAATGATGATGACCAGAATCCAAAACCAAGTCCAAGAGTGATCCTTAGTAACGCTAGGTGTTAACTAATCGACTAAAGGATGGATGTATGATAATGGCATCAAATCCAACTTGAGATAGAAGTGGATTGATTGGGATGACAAGGATGACCAACTTAGGATGGATGAAAATCCTAAGTCAGTTTTGATAGATGACAATTAGAGATGAACACCTAGGTCAATTTGGGTAACTGCTTTAACAAAGTTTAATGGAATAATGGTGATTTGAAATGGGGAAACAAAATCTAGAACAGGGACAATGACTAAGTGAATGGGGGTTTGAATGGATGAATGAGGACTCAGAATGGGTGAATGGATGCTTGATGATGGAGGTTGACTTTCAGAATGAGGAAACGAATGTGCAAAACAGGTGAATGATTACTCAGAACATGAAAATGATAATATTGAATGAAGGAATAACTCTCAGAACGGCTAGACAAAGGACCAAAAAAGTTGTTTGAAGGTCAGGTGTGCCCCTGGAAAGGGTTAGGTCCACCCCTGGATGGGTCAGGTGTGCTCCTAGAATTGAAAATGGTCCGAAACAGTTATCTAAACTGAAAACGGGCAAAAAATAGTTGTTCAAGATGGGTAAATGGGCACATTGAATAGGGCGATGAATGCTTGGATCAAGGGGACGAACTCTTAGGATGGTGAATGGATTCTCAAAATGGGTGTATGAACATTCATAATGGGGAAATGAGTGATTGGCACAGCAAAACGAGCACATGAAATGATGAAACATATGTCTAGAATGATGAAACAAATGATAAAATTGATTGGTCAAGGGTCAGGTCTACCCTTGGGATGGGTCAGGTCCACTCTTGGAGGGCAAGTCCACCTGCTTGTTAGGTTAGGTCCACCTATCTATTATGTCAAGTTTTCCTATCTGAGGGTTAGGTCTACTTGTTTGAAGGTTAGGTTCACCTGTCTGTCAGGTTAGGTCTGCCTGTTTGAGGGTCAGGTCCACATGTCTAAAAAAATTTGGTCAAAATTGGCTAAAGCAGGCTAAAAAGGGGCTGGTTCAAAGGTCAAGTCTACCCCTGGAATAGGTTAGGTCTGCCCTTGGAGGTTAGGTCTACCCCTGGAGGTTAGGTCTTCCCTTAGATAGGTCTAAAATTGAGTTTTGAAAAGAAGACTAAGGCAAAGGACCCAAAACACAACAAGCATCAATCAAAAGGATACAACTAAGTTAACTGAATAGAAAATTACTAGTTTTGCACAAAGCAGACATTTTAGATAGCACAATCCTAAGACTAGTAGAAGAGGTATGTCCAACAAAGTCTTCTATCCTAAGATGAACATGGTTTCTAAGGAGTCCTTGATATACACCCGGTACGTGAGGCCCAAACTATGAACACCAACCCATTACAAGCGTGAGTTAGGAACCTTAGCAAGATACTAGAGGCTCAGACCAACTCTTCACATCATCTCGACGCTTCACCAATTACAACATGGTTGGATTGAGGTACAACTTTCGCTCTCCCTCCTTTATATACCCCGCCAGTACGCGTGGTTGGAATTGTCCCTTGGGGTGATGAAATTGCCAAGCAGGTCCCACTAAGAAGAGAAAAAGGGTGACTAAAAGGACTTGGTAAGCTATGATTTCTCATCACCTAGGATCACCAAATGGCGTAAGGGGATTAGGTACGTCAAATAGCTTACCATCAAAAACAACACACAAGATTAATTGATACCCCTAGTCAAACTATGTGCCTAAGTTATGCAAAACAATAAGTAGCAGTTAATAAATAACTAACCCTACAAGGAAACTTGTTAGTGATTCTTGTCCTTGTTTCTTACCAAATGTTTATCAGATGCTTGCACAGAGTCAAACAAGACATGTTAGGAGGTCAAAAACACCTAAAACAACAAAAAAAGTGCTGAAAACTAAAATTTCACCTTCTGAAGAAAGTTGTCCAGGTCAGGTTTGCTTGTCTAAAGGTCAGGTCCGATTGTCTGAAGGTTAGGTCCACCTGTCTTTCAGGTTATGTTTTCCCCATAGGTCAGGTCCACCCCTCTGCAACTTGCACCTGCAAAAAGTGAAAAAAATGAGAACTTGAAAGATACAAACTCATCTATGGGTTCCACCAAGCGTTACAGAAATGTGATCAGGAGAGAGTGTGGTCCCAGAAACGAGCAGCAACACAAAACATGTAAGGAACCACCTAAACACCTAACACCTCAAGATTGGGAAAATGATTAGCTTAACAAAACAAAATGAATATTTTACCTTGTTGAGTTGTTCTTGTGGTTGGCCTTTTGATTATTGACATGATATATGCTCCTCTTGATGGTAAAAGATGCAAGTGTGGGATGCAAGATGGATAAGAAATGGATGCAAGTGCAAATATTTGGCTAAGTATGTCTCAAATGAAAAATTTGCAAGAGTTTGGTTAACACAATGATCTCCAAAAATAAGAGAAATTATGGGGTATTTATAGAGAATTTTGGATTCTCTAGAGAAATGGATAGTTGAGATTAAACCAACAAGGCTAAGATGTAGGGCTATGGTGAGTTGAGAACTCACAAGCCCTCATATCTTGACATGTGGCATGTGAAGTGGCTTGAAAAAGATGATGTGGACATGACATGGAGGTACTACATAGTACCTTGGGATTTGGACAAGATCTCCTCATAAATGAGGTCCTTGTCTACATGTGGGTGAGAGGACATGTGAGGAATTAAAAATTCCTCTACTATGCACGAATGAGAGAAATAATTTAAAATTCTTTGAAATGCATTGGGGGATTAAATGTGAATTAAAATTCACATGGAGAAAGGGGCACCTTCTCCAAAAAGAGAATGAATTTAATAGGGTTGACTTAAGACACATTCCATAAATGACATGGAGATTAGGTTGACCTAATTAAGTGATTAAGGTTGCACAAGTACTTGATTAGACAAATTAATGACATATTAGAGGCAAGTGGGAGATTATGGAGGATGTGACCCTAATGATGATTAGGGGTGTGCACATCCTAACCATACATTAATTATGATTAGAAGAGGGATAGATGGTTAAGGGGAATTAGCGACCAACTTGCAAAAGTTGGAGGATGTGACAATGAGAGAGAAAGTGAGGAATTAAAAATTAATTTAAATTCCATGAGGTTATATGACTAAATTAAATAAAGTGGTATATTTATTTAATTTAGAGAGGAAAGAAGGTAAAAGTATTTATTAAATTAAATACTTTAGGAACCTTATGTAGGACATGAAATATTAATTAAATGAATGATTTAATTAATACCAGCAAAGAGGATGAAATAGATGAATAAAGGGATGAATAAAGAAACGTCTTTGACCATATGGAAGTGATCGAATTTGGATGTCTACAGAGGGATTTATGCAAATATGACATCTTCGAAAGATAATTTCATGTCATTTTGGTGAAGTCATAACTTAACTTTTAATTTATCATTTATGGGAATGACATCTTCGAGAAGTTTATAGAAGGCCATAGATGGTGAGCCACTTTTTGAATTAAATTCAGTTATTGAATTTGTATTTTTTGGATGCACATTTAGATTTAAATTTACATGCCAAAGTCACAATGTCCTACTCTTG
This sequence comes from Sequoia sempervirens, assembly GCA_007258455.2. Taxonomy (NCBI): domain Eukaryota; kingdom Viridiplantae; phylum Streptophyta; class Pinopsida; order Cupressales; family Cupressaceae; genus Sequoia; species Sequoia sempervirens. The sequence goes on from VDFB02105785.1 coordinate 23,522,544, forward strand.
ATTAAATTCCTACAAGAAATTAAGGAACTTGGGATACCCACCTCCCAATGGTCTTGGAATGGATGCATTTAGATGGAAAAGGATTTCAAAAGGCTCATGGTACTTGTGGACCCCTCAAAGGCATGATATATAACACATGAACTTTATTTATGAAATTTGGTCTTTAGTTGTTGGCTTATAATATGGATTTTATCTATAAGGTGAAATTCTTAGTTGAGACTCTCAATCTTCCATTGTTGTTTTCTAGTGTGATTATAAAGTATGATCCAAGTATTAATTTCTAATGTTAATTATTGAAAGAAGGTATATAAATTATTATTTGAGCATCTTAATTCTCATACAGAGTTGTCTTAGTCAATTTATCAATGTATGAGTTCCATATATTTGTAAATTTTTCTTAATATAAAAAAATATTTTATTTCATTAATTAACCTATCTATTCCATGTTACAAAGGATGCTCTTATTTTAAATTATAAGTATATAATTCAAGGTCAATCAGTGCGCTTTCATGCCCTCGCGCCAGCGGCGTGACGGCGGCGGCGTACTCAAGATCGGTCTGGTCCTTCGGATCAAATCATTATGGGGATATCAGAATAATTAACGATCGAAAGAATATTCTTTCAGTTATTCCCATTGAGTCAGATCGATCGGATATATGGCACATCAAAGATTTATAGATTTGGAAGAAAAAATTATATCACACACATTTATCATTTTATATGTATAGAAGTTTCTACCATAAAACTATTTATACTTATAGATTAAATTATTTTGAATTTGGTTATTTTACAGGTTCAACATGTATCACATGCTATAGGATTTTCTTGCATGTTTCCACCATGTTGTCATCTAATGTAGATAGCTATGTATTTTATAGGTGTAGGAATTTTAGAGGAAGGCAAGGTTGAACAAAATGCATAAGGATGAGATGGAGCCTTGTTTACCTTAGGATTTGGTTGAGGCTCCCTTTGGGCATAATCGAGGGGTGGTTGGTCCTCTTGTAGACATGACTAATTTAGAAGGTCTTGTCAAGAGAAATTTAGAGGAGATTGGTAGAGACAAGAATCATGTTAGAGATGGATTAGTTGGAGTTCATTGCCTCTACCATTCTCTTGAATTGCAACATTCACCTCTTGGTATTCCTTCTAATAATTTAAAAATATGAAGAAGGTTCAAGTTCAAAATATTATAGGAACCCTTTATCCCCTTTGGTCTCAAGTTTGGAAACTAAATATGGAAACTCCATTACAAAGGCACTAGGTTCATTCATGGAAAAGGATAAGGTTGACAATAAGATATAGTTCCTTGAAGAATTTTGGATTCAAGTTGTGAAATGATAGATTTACTAATGTTTTTGGGAAAATGACCCTCTTTATTAGATACATTGCCACTATTGGTGGAGTATTTCTAATTGGATGTTGTTTTTCTAACTTACAACTATATTTTTCTTGTTGTTTTTCCATGCCAATATGATTGATCATTTTTTGCCTCTTTATTGGTCTTTTTGCTTGGCAAAGAGGTGGACCCTTCAAGGTTATATTTCTAAGTTCATAGAGTTCAATAAAGAAGTGTTACCCTCAGGTGGAAATATAAATTTAAAATTTAAAATAGTCTTTTTTGATATTATATAATATCCTCATGTTTTTAATTTATAAATCATATTATTCTTTATGTTTAATTTCAAAATTTTAATGCTCGAGCAAGTATAGGTTACAAGTTCTTTCTTTACATTTTTTCTCTTTCTTTTGTACTATTTTGTATGTGGGTGTCTTATATGTATTGCCTCAAACATATATTTTTTTTGTCCTATACCTAATTCTAAATGTAGTTTTATGAATGTATTCCTCCTTTATTCTTTGCTAATTGTAATTGAATATTAGACTTGTCTTTTAAAATATGGCCACCCCTCTCAATTAGTAAAATAAGTCATCTATTTTAGGTGGTGGATATTAATGTTAATTGTTTATTTATTGAACATGTACATAATCAAGACAACTTGGAAAAGTGTCTTATCTTTCTTTTTCATAAAAATAGTTGGAGCATACCATGACAAGACACTAGAACATATAATTCCTTTCTTTAAAATGTCATTTAGGAAATCCTTTAATTCATGCAAATATGAAGTGTTTGTTCGATAGGGATCTCTAGATATAGGGCCTAATTCATGCATGATCTTTATTAAAAAATAAAACACCCATTTAGGAGGAAACATGAGGAATTCATTCTAGGAAAGGCATCCTAAGACTCTTGTAATGGAGGTTTATTTTCATTTGAATGGTTCTCATTCACTTTTACTAAATAAAAATTAACAACAAACAAGGCACACCCTTTTCTTTATTCTCTTTAGAGTTGTAAAATAGAAATTTTAATAATACCTTCATTCCTTCTAATCATAATAGAACTATTTTATTATACATTTCATTCAAACAATCTAGCTTCTTTCCTCTAAATTTATTCTTCGATTCATACATTTAAAACCAACCATTTTTGGAGTAATGTCATAAGACTCAAAGGAAAAATATGAAGAATTTTATCCAAGTTCCCATTGTATGCACCCTTTGTTATAATTTTAGAATGATATCATTTCTAAACTATCTAAGTTGGGACATGTACACAACTCAACACTACCTCTTTTAACAAGGATTTAGATTTTAAGTTGAATTTATAAATTATCTAAGGTGATATAAAATAGTAAGAAGCACCTAATTATATTAATATTTTAAGATATAAAATATATTAATTCTACTTCATAGCTCTAGGTATGACATTTTCACATCATTATCACCATGCTCCCTAGCTTTCTTTGTTGGTGTCATATCCACCATGAATGAGGCCCATTTTTTTAAAGGTCCTATATATAAAAAATAATTAGATAAACCTTCACTAATGTTTGCATTTTAATTCTAATTGATTACCACTTTATACCTTTTACCAATTTATAATTTCATAGTTTACCAATATAAAAAATTGTAGGGAAATAACTATAATTCCCCATTTTTATAAATAGTTTAGATTACCTAAGTTCCTGTTACCTATTTTTTCACTACAAGCTCAAACAGGTAGAGCTGAGTTAGACTCATCATTAATAGGTACATAAATTTTCAAGTTTGTTGCTAAAGTATGCATTGTTCATCATAAAGATCAGATTACATCTGAATTACAGTTTTATTGTGCAAGTATTTGAAATAGAAAATTGAGAATTTGCATAGTAATGCCTTTTATTCATTTTGTAAAAACACTGAATCTCACACAAGCTACGAGAGTAACTGAATTTGATTATGACAATCAAATGATGAATACACAATTCAAGGACAAACTACACTACTAAAAATAATGTAAGTGCAAAGAAGAGGAGCAATTCATCATTTCCTATAATGATGAATCACTCTCGTCGATGTCTTCAGTCGTCGTGTCTCCAAGCTGCTACAGCCTCATTTCCTTGCTCCATAAACCTGCAAAATTATAAAGGAAATGGTGTTAGAGGTGTTCTCTAAGCAATGATGAATTACATTCTGCCTTACGCCTATGCTACCAACAAGAATGTAATTTTTATTAAATCAAGCATTCACCAGATGAAAGGCTGACAATTAAGAAAAACATAACTCAATGGAAGCTTTCAGCTTCTTTTATTTTGCTAACATGTTTGTTTCAATGTACAGGCATAGGTTCATCATGTTCGAGATCATCTTATCAGATATGTGGAGAAAAATGACTCCCACAAGGGTAGAGCATGACATATCATAAGGAATGACATAAATAGTGATCTATGCAACCTTTCAATATGGTGAATAAAGCTGAAACAAACTCCATATTGAATACATAAGCTTCTTCATTAAATGGGATAGTTTTTTAAAAGAAAGATAATGATCTCTTTATTTGAAAGCAGTGGTTTATTGCTTTTTCAAGAGGAATTTGTGTATCAAAAGCAAGTAGAAGACATGATTTCAGATAGTAATGCTCCAACACATACAACTACAATAGTGAAAAAATGAAGGAGAACAATTAGGCATACATTTTTCAAGTGCCAATATACGTTGCAGCTAAAGAAGATCAACATCCAAGTGAAGAATCACAATAAGAAAACAACAACATATGATGATAATCAAAATTCACCAATGATATGATTTAAAAGCATTTTTTAGATTATAATAATATGGTACCACTACTGAAGGTATGGATGTTAGAAGTTTCAAAAATCAATCTAGAGCAGTAATTCATGAATGCAGCCTTGTTTCCAATGATCTCTAAGCTATAGAAAGTAGTCCACAATGAACAATTATGAGAGAAAAACCATTAAAGGTATAGGAATAATCAGTGTCAAATCGAAGCAATAGAGGAGACAGTGAAACAAACTTCCAAGTGATTGTATTGGAATAGTAATGTCAATACATTTAAAGCAGTTATGAGCATGTTGTAGTTTTGGTCAAATGAATTAACAGTACAAAGATTTTTGTCATCTCTTACTCTTGGTCATGCATATCAAAGTATTCATTTTCAGCTTAAAAGACACCATTATGTTCACATCATAAATTAAGAATGATAATATACTCATGGTAGAGGTTATGCACAACAGTATAGAGGATAGCATTGACAACCATCTGAAAAGATTCTTTTTGTCAAGAATAGTAGAGGTGATAGCATGACATTGGTCTTAAGCTCATAATGTGTGCATATTCATGAAATTCACATAATAGTCGATATAAAGGGGGTTGTTGTCTTATGGTACCAACATACAATATCAAATAATACAAACATCCAAGAGCCACAAGATCTCACTATTTTTATGAAGAAAAATTTGTGCACAGGTGTTAAGAATAATAGTCCAAATTCAAGTAGTAGCAACAACCCATGAAAGTAAATAACAGAGCAACATACTATATAGTGAGCATGTATTCCATTTTTACTGACTCAAGATTATTAAAAATGACCCAGATATGTAGAACCTGCAGCTATTTTCTGATGACATTTATTCATCTTATTGCTATAGGAGGTAGCCATATTGCTATAGGAGAAAAATTTGCACATTGAACAACAATCTCCAAATTGCGGAGTAGTCCTTAAAGACAGTCTTCATTAGCATATAAACATTAAATAATTAAGAATCATGAGTTAAGGTAAGGAGTAGACACTTGCAAATGAAGTTCTAATAGCTTGGAACATGAAGAGCCTACATATGGGTAATAAAGATATTCGAGCTTGTGAAAACATAGGATAAACCCAAAAATAAGAGGAGTACAAATTATGGTGGCCTTTAATAAGAAGAATTTTTTTCATGATGAAGGGTTTCAAAAAAATTTTCAACTAGCAGCCTCAAGGCCGCGACCTATAGAAGTAAGAACATAAAGAAATTTTCAAAAATCTTTAAGAAGCTTGATACGCAGTAGCAAGGAATGACAAAATTTAAATCCCCAGTTCCCACCATGGCGGCCTCAGAGTGGAGAAATACACATAGAAAGAGCATCAAAAATACATGCTAAACCACGGCTTTGAGGCCAAAAGATTGTTCAAAAATGAAGAAAGGAGATCACAAAATGGCTCAAGGATTGACTTACCATGTTTGCTGATGGAGATTCATCCCACAGAGGGGTCAAAGATCAGAATCCTCATGTTTTTTCTGTAAACCTTATCCTCTCCATGATGGCGGTGCAACATAGCAAGAAGAAATGCAAAATGGAAAAATGAATGATGTTTTAGGGTTTGGCTGCTTTTGTAGAAATGCCTTAATTCGATGATAGGGTTTTTCATCTCATTGATTATAATTTCTAGCCTCTAACTAATACCTACATGTTATTAAGGTTTGCCTTACATTTGTTCTTGGCTTAGGTAGTATGCTTTAATAATTTTATGATTTTTTTTTTTATGGAAAAATCAATATCCATACATTTTCCATGAATTTATGTCACCTTATAATTGGGTTTAATGTTATATATTGTCTCTCATGACAATTGAAAATTATATATTGTAAATGATATTAAAGCAATCAATAAAAACTTGCTTTAGTATTCATAGTGCCGATACAAATAATAAGGAAAAGACATCATCAATATTAAAGTAATTATTTATTGATTACTCTAATATTATTCAAACACTTAGCTTCACTTTAAACATGCAAGGAATCAAAGACAAGAGTGGGGTTTGAGTTGTGTTTGAGATAACTGATCATGCAAAAGTTTATTAACTGAAGATCATCATACAGAGATGGAGTTCTAGTTGCATGGGTGAATTGATTAAAGCAAGAAGGATTTTTGCATGTTTTGGCCCATAGTCAGAGATTTCCAGTTCAGTTTAAGTTATAGATCAGTTGCATGCTTTATGACTACAGGTTCGAGACTGAGTTCACTCATTTTTGCATGAGTTTGAACCTTATTTTTAGGGATTTTTGCTTCTGCTCAGATTTCATCTTGGAGTTATCACTTTCCTACTGAAATTGACTTTCAATTACTTGTTCATGCACTTTGAAGTGCATTCTCATTGTATATATTGAAAAAGTTTATCTTTTTCATTCAATTTCTTTTTTCCTGCTTACACATACAACAGTGAGGCATTGTAACTCGACATTTTTTTTAGCATTGTAATAGAGTTTTTAGTATAGTGTTTCCTTCTCAATACTTTCTTGATTTTTATTGTCATTGGAATTATTTGATTTAAACATTGTGATTTTATCTCGAATCCTTTGTTTTTGTCTCATTGATGCTTTGAAAAACAAGAAAATTTCATGTTATAATTCAAGTTGCATGTTGTGATTAACAAAGATTTCAGTCATTTGTATTTGTGAAAATCTAGTTTTCCTTTTACAAACATTGAAACTTCAAACCTACATGTGAAATATTTGTGAATTTCATGATCTTAATTGAATTGTGAAATGAATTTAGGACTTTATTGCAGCTGATTATAGGTTTAGAATAGTGAATAGAATCACATAATTTTGGTGCAATCACCTCCTGTAGCTCTAGGATTTCAATTCAAGCAAGCTTTCTATCTCTTTCCTAGCCAAGTTAGTTAGTTTTAGGAGGTTTTCATCAGGGAACCAGCCCTCTCTGGAGATTGATCCTCAAAATTAGGCAACCCACAAGCCTGAGGATCATTCCATGTTTCAACAGATTGCTGAATTTAACTATTCAAGCGTTTAGGTGCAATTTTATTGACAACAATTCCAATTGAAGTTTTGTTAGAGTGTAATATAATGTGTTTAGCTCTAATCAATGGTTCTAGATTAATTGTTTCAAATCCCTCAAAAAATTATACTCATTAGAGAGGTTGTGCATTAATAAATCTTACCAATTAGGGACCATATTCTTATTTATACTTTCATACCACAATCATTAGCATAACTTACCAACCTCAATGAGGGAAATAGTCACTATTATGGTTCACATTTTTATTTACCAATAATTCATTATTGTGGGTTGAACAAAACAATCCATCCTATACAAAATTATAAAGATATATGGTTATCAATAATAATTTTAATAACAAATATAACCAAAAAAATTTACCATGAACTGTTTGATATAATGCCTCAAATAAATCTGTTTCATGTTTAGGTAAGGCTTTAGAAACATTAAAGAAAATGCAATTGGAGGTGCCCTGGTAGAAATGTATGCAAAACGTGGAAGCATAGACAAGGCGTGTTAATTTTTTGACAGAGTTTTGAAATGGGTTTGTAAAATCTTTCAAGCAATGCATCGCCATTTATTCAACATTCCCTGCTTGTGCCAAAATTGGAGCTTTGGAATAGGGTATGAACATTCATCAAAGCATGATAGAAATAGTGTTTGTTGAAAAGGATTTAGAAACTTTCAATCAAATGCAATTTCAAACAAAGAAATGTAGTTTGAAATCTACAAATTTGAAACATTTCACATTTAGGGTTTAAAAATTTCTCAAACAAATGTGTTTTGAAATCTACGAAATTCAAATTTAACCAGTTCTTGTGAGCTATGGAGGTCGGGTTGATGAACTGTGGCTATGGAGGTCAGGTTGATGCATGTTTTTCCCGTTCGATTCGCTACATTCACGTTTAGATTCACCATTCGCTGCACACACAGTTTGAACAAAAAATATGTAGAATGCGACAGTGACAGTTTATTTTTATTTTTTCTGCCCTATGTCAATGGGTTCGCTCGAACATCCATTCGAGCAAACCCTATAAAATATTATTTTTTTATTCATATGCTTGGAGGTTCTGTCGAACACTTAAATTCTTTCGGTCGAACCCCTTGACAATGTGGAAACACAAAAAAGTCAAATTTCCTTCCTCAAAAAATTTGTAAACCACTATTGTGTCTTAACCCACATATATATATATACACTAGTTTTTAAAAAATATGAAATTACAACTTGCAATTCAAAATTCATGTCGAACTCTAAGGCTGTATGTGATTTCAAAATTCATCGAAGGTTTTAAACTCTTGGCGATTTCCTTTTTTTATTATTTGGCTCCAATTGTTTTCGTACATACTTTTTATCTAATTTTGTCTATTATGTAAAATAATATTATGAAAGTTTGGGAATATTCTTTCTCATCTTTTATTAAATAGTTTTAACATATTTTTTTTCATAAAAATCTATATTCAAATTTTTTATAAAATGATTTAATTAATATATTATTATTATTTTAAAATAAAAAATAATTAATTTAATTTCGTATTTTCAATATCATATATTATAAAGTAAATTTCAAATTGATATAAAAATCAAAGAAATTAATAAATATTTAATTATTATTATTTTTTCTATTTGATTGAAATTACTTTATTATATATCTTTTATTTGATTCCATCTACTATATTAAAAGGAATATTTCTTCCTTCCATTAGATAAGGAAGTCTATACCTTTTATCTTATTTATCTTCTATGTTAAAGGAATATTACTTCATTGTTTAGGAATATTACTTCTTTTACTTAAATAAGGAAGCCTATACTTCTTATTTGATCTATTATGTTAAAAAGAATATTACTTCCTTTCTTAAATAAAGAAGTCTATACTTTTTATCTGATTTGGTCTACTATATTAAAAAAGAATATTACTTCTTTCCCTTAGACAAGAAAATCTTCCAATATTCTTTCTTTACTCTTTATTAAATTGATTTTAAATTATTTTCCCTCTTAAAAAATTGTACGATTTAAAAATAATTCTTAGTAATTTAATAAAATGACTTAATTAATATATCACTTAATTTTTCATTTTAATTAAAAAATAATTAATTGAAATTAATATTTCAATATCAACATACTATAAAAATAATTTAAAATTGAAAAAAACTTTAAAAATTCATTGTTAATATTCAACTCCTTATTTTATATTCTTTTTAATAGTAATATGGAAAGAGAAAACATTTATTTTGGTTTTAATCCTTTTTATAGTATCTTGAAGGCACAAAGAATATTAGTTAAAAATCTAATTACTCTATCTTTAGTCATAGTTTGTAGGTTTCCAACAATCTTTTGAACAATTGAATTTATGAATTATATTTTTCTTTCTATTTTTTCAAATAAAATATTGGAAATTGATTCTTAATTTTCTAAATGATTATGTTTGTGAAAATTATTAATTAAAATTCAATTTCACTTGTGTTATGCTAATTAAATTTTGTTTCAAATAATAGTGGATTTTCTTAGAGTTAGAAATAGATTATGCATTCAAAGTGTCTAAGGATGATTTATACCAAACATGAACAAAAATAAATCACATTATAAATAGACTCATCATGGAAACATGAGGTGAGGAAAATTGTTTGGAAGTGACAAACACACTTTGTTTAAGATTTTCTCATAATGTAGAAACAATTATAAATGTGAAGAATTCAATCCATTTCTTTTATATCTTCTTAGTACTATTTGGTATTGACTACTTTTAACCACACAAGTTATGTACTCTACCTAGAACTCCATTCTCTCTCTCATGTATTATATCCCTTTCCCTTCTTGGAAAATAATGCACACCTTAAACATGTTCTAGAATTAAATTAGAAGCCTAAAGGATGATAATTTGAAGACAAAATGTTTTCTTGTCATTTCCTTTTCTTGCACATTTCAAAATGATCACAATGATTATAAAATCATCCCTATTGGAACTAATGGTTTCATAATTACCATATGATAGTTACAAAATATGATCACAAAAAAACATCCCTTTAGTACTCATATTTTCCTCTATCTCTTGAAAGTCATAACAATTGCATGCAAACTTGAATTGATATACATTTTTTTTAAATGCATATAACATTTACATTTATAAATTTTTTCCTTTTGATACTACTAAAATACTATTTTTATTGTATAAAACTTCATTTATGATGCCAAAACCATGTCCATCTATTAAAATTTATTACATCATTATCTTCTAATCCAAATTTTTAGATAGTTGAAATAAATACTGTATGTAAAAAAGTAACACTAGCACTTGCACTAGGAGGGAGTGCAAGGAATGCACTAATAGAATAATATATCTAGTTGAAAATGGTAAGGTCCTATTTTGTATTATCCAAAACTGTGGAGTAATCCAACTTGATACTAAACAGTAGCATGGATGACTTTGTGGGTTACTGTTACATAAGTATTTCTTATTGTTTTAGAATTGTGTCTAGCATCTTTATTTCAATCTATGTTACATGGGGACCTCAAAAATGTTTGTAGAATAGAGGAATTACATCATATGTGATGAAGAGTGCAAAATCTCCCAAATAATTTAAGCTTAATCTTCTTTTTTTAATAAAAAGGGGTGAAAAAATTCAAGAAAGAGCAATCAAGTACAAATAGTAGTTGACATGACCAGAATCAACCAAATATCCATCAACATAGAACCACCCAGAAACCAACCAACACCTAAACATATTGAACAAAAAAACCCCAAGGCTACACCTTCTGATCCCCATGAAGATAACTGGACAAAATGGTCCATTTTTGAAGATCCAACTGACCCCAATCATCCACACTCCAAGTCTCTCCACCCTCTGAGCCTCATTTCACCAAACCATCAGCCACTCTATTATGATATTTGGGAATATGAACAAATGTGATAACATCAAAATATGAAGAATTTTCTTCACAATAAGGACTAATCTCCAAGAAGAGACATGAAAATACCACTTATTATGAAGAGAGACCAAAATCATAGAATCGGTCTCACATATTACATCCTTCCAACCACCCTCATAAACTCTCTCCAAAGCCTTAAAAATCACACAAGCCTCCATCTGATTGTTAGATTGCACACCTATATGAATGGAGAAGAAAAAACATGCTCCTAGTACTATCATGACGCACTCCTCCAATCCTAGTACCACCAGGGTTTCCTTGAGTTGAGCCATTAGTGTTGATTTTGAGAGACCTAGTAGGAGGGGGACACCAACTCCCTTCTCTATTCACTTTCTTAGAAGCCTTTTGCTTCCTTCCCCAAGACCCCTGGGGACCAGGCGAAGAAGAAATCCTAGGACTAGAAGAAATCTACACATCAAGGGAAGACATAGGCTCTCCCAAATCAAATTTAGAAGAGATAGGTTCTTTCATAATACTTTACACCTTGTACCAAACTTGCAAAACTTCCATCCGACACTCCCAAAAAATGCATCAATTTCTCTCCAACCAAAATTTCCAAATAATAATAGAAGGAACCAATTCCCGAGCAGCCACAAGGCAAGATGTAGTTTTAGGAGGATTGCCAAAATTCTCCTAGAAATCCTGCAAAGATAAAGCAAATTTGAATGGCCTTCTCCAAATTTTCCACCAAAGTCTCCAAATTTCAAGAGTGAAAGGGCACTGAGAAAATAAATGAGAAGTACTTTCTTCATTTCATCCACATAAAAAATATATGGAATTCCTACAAAAACCCCATTTCCTGATGTTCTCCCAAGTGAGGCACTTGTTATGACTCAACAACCAAAGAAACATATTACACTTGGGCCATCCAACCTTAAACCAAATACACTTCCACCAAGGATGAGTCCTCACCTCAACCTGGTGGGACACCAAAGAGGTATACCCTCGGGAAACAAAGTAGGTCCCCTTTGAACCATGACCCCAAGCTAGAAGATCACTATCTTCTAAAGAGAAACAAGGCCTCACAACAAGAATAGATGCCAACATAATTTGTTCCTCTTGAGACCCACCAACTGGCCAACTATTAGGATTACACCATTGATAGATTCTAACAACACCCAACTATGATGAACATTTGAAACTACTCACCTTATACCATCCAAAAACAATAAAAATTTCACTTAAAGGGAAAAGAAGAGGAAATGAAGAGAGAATTGGGGGATGTCCATCCCAAGAATTAGTTCAAAAAAGAGTGTTCTACCCTTTCTAAACGCTCCAAAAGAGGCCCTCCTTAATGAGGGTCGAACCCCTCTTAATGGTGCTCCAAATCATTAAACCTCTACCTGCCAAATCCATTCAAGGAATGTTCACACTGTCAACCCCTCCCAAATACTTGAAATTTAGGATACGAGCCTATGGTTGTTCAAGAAACTTACACCAGCTCCAATATAATTTAGCAAAAAGATCCAAACTATTCTACTTCAATTATGTAATCCCAAGACCACCATCCTCCTTTGATCTATAAACTTTATCCCAACTCACCAAACTCCATTTCTTAATATCAAGATTCCCTGCCCATAAAAAATTTCTGGTGAGGGAATTAGGCTCCTTAAGTATGCTCTTGGGAGAATATAACACCAAGAACCTATATAGAGGAAGGGCCTAAAGGACATAAGACACAAGATTCACCCTGCAGCAATATAAATCCATCTAAAAGTCCAATGGTTGACCTTAGCACAAAATTTATCCAAAATATTTTTCCAGTCATTTCTCCTAAAGTTTCTAGCACAAAGAGGAATTCCCAGATACTCCAAAGGAATTTTACTAGTTTGAAAATGAAGAAATGTTGGCAATTCTACGCTGAATAAAATCAGAAGTATTGAAGAAGAGAATCTAAGATTTACCCTCATTGATATTTTTTCCAGACATAGCCGAATACACATCCAAGGCTTTCCTAAAACTAATAGCCTACTCAATCCTAGCAGCTCCCATAAGAGCAGTATCATCCACAAACTGGAGATGAGTTTGGGCATCCAACCCTTGAGTCCAATGCCATCCAAAAAATCAAGCCTAGATGTCTCTGTAATGTTTCAACAACCTCCCAAATCCTTCATCCATCAAGATAAAAATATAAGGGGAAAGAGGATATCCTCTCCTGAGACCCCACCCAACAGAAAAAGTAGGAGAGGGGGAGCCATTAACAAGAACAAATAAGGAAGAAGTGGTCACACAACTCATAACCCATGAGACCCACTCAGTGTGGAAACCGAAAGCCAAGAGCAGGTGTTGAAGAAAAGACCACTTGACTCTGTCATAGGCTTTGGACATATCCATTTTGATGAAAATAGCTTTTTTTTTGGAGGAAGACATGGAGTGAATAGTTTCCACTACCATAACAATACCATCAACAATTTTCCTACCCTTAACAAAGCCCCCTGCTCTAGAGAGATCAAGGGATCCAAACATCTCTTCAATATTTCTGCAATCAACTTGGTAATAATCTTATAGGTCACATTACACAAGTCAATAGGCCTATAAGAGTCTAATGAAATGGAAACCTCCTTCTTTGGAATCAACTCAAGAAATATGGAATTTATAGCCTTGAGCATCTACTTGTTAGTATAAGACTCTTGAACCACATCCAATAAATCCATTTTGATGGTCCCCCAAAATTCCTGAAAGAACTCAATAAGAAAACCATCAGGGCCATGGGCCTTACCTTTCTTCATCTAGAAAATAATATCCTCAAGTTCAGTCAAAGAAATGGGTGCCAAAAGAGCATTATTCAGCTCTAGAGAGACCAAAGAGGGAATGCAATCCAAAACCAAATTCTCCTCCTCCAAGGAAAGAGGCCTATCCTTAGAGAAAAGAGAAGAAAAAAAATGAACCACCTCCTCAGTAATAGCATGATGAGAGTTTAATTGATCACCCTGGGCAGACAAGAGAGAGGAAATAGTATTTCCACCTCTAAGCGCCTTGATGAAATTATGAAAGAAACGTATTCTTGTCACCTTCCATCTTCATCTAATCTAATAGTCAAAAGTTGGTGCAGATGAAAGTCTCCAAGCCACATCATTTGGAATTTGAAAGGGCGATTCTTGACCATAGAGAACTGCGAAGAAGAGAACTTAATTGACCAATGATCAGATCCCTTCCACCCTAGGATCTCAGAAGAAGAAATCCAATCATTACCAATCCATTCAACTAACACTAGAAACCTATCTAGCCTTTTAGAAATAGAGCCCCCTCCCCACACCTCGGGTTATGCTAGGTGAATTTTCCATTAGTGTGATAAACATGCACCATATTGAAAAACTTGATATTGTCCAGAAGCAAGGAAGAAGAAGAACCCAACCTACAGACTCCACCCAATTTTTCCTCTAGAGAGCATATAGAATTAAAGTCTCCTACCATGATCCAAGGACAAGCAAGAGCCAAAGAACGAATAAATTTGATATGATTCCATAGCAAATTCTTACTAGGAAATTTAGTAGGAGCATACACATTAGTGAACAAAACCACCATGCCAGAATCAAAATAAGATGCCAAAAGAGAAAGGGAGTTCCTCCTAGCCATCCACCATAGAGGTGAGATCTTGCACGGGTCCCAAATACATGTCACACCCCCTGCAAAACCGTGAGACCCAACATATTGACAAGATCCGAGCCTCCAAATTTTAGAAGTAGTATTCAACATTTCCTTAACTGGAAGCTTAGTCTCTTGAATAAAAAGAATATCGGGCTTATGATCACAAACCAAATCCCGAGTATCCTTTTGTTGAGGGATGCTACCCAAACCCCTTGCATTTTAGGATAACACAATCATTTATGAGAGGGGTCAAAGTGGGAGTCCAATGTCTTCACAACGCTAGTTTCCACCAAAGATTCTCCCATAATCTTCATCTTCTCCAAATCTTTCTTTCTCCCAACTTTTTCCATCTTGTCACTAGTCACTTTCTTTAAGATTTTCTAGTGAATGATCATTTTTTAGATGGAAGAAGGTTGTTTTATAGATTTTCAATTTTTAGATGAATGATTGAGATGCAACAATGAAAGATCACGATCAATGGTTGAGAACCGATGAGAGGAAAAAGATTGATTACTCAACTCCTCTAATTGATCCAATTATGGATTTTAATTGAATAATCAATGGGATTAGATTGATTGATTCATGGGATTGAAGAAATCAATTTAAGTGTTTAGTGGGATTGAAGTTAGTTCGAGTTAGGGAATAGATTGAAAAATCAATGGTCATGATTTATTCAATCAAGATACATGAGGATGTATTAATTAATTTAATAATTAATTAACGTTGGAGATGAATATGCAAGTTGCATTTGACTTTAAAAAATAAAGATATATTTATTTGTTGACCAATGTTGAGTGATTTTGGGGAAATTGAATAATTGATTTAATTATTCAAATTTGGAAAAGGGAAAGTGGCTTAATTTAATAATAATTAATGATAACTATTTAATTAACTTAGATGAATGTTAGAGACAATTAAATAATTAATATTTATTTAACTAATTAGAAGGAATAAAATTAAATTAGGTGAGGAGATAGTGAATTAATTAAATAACTCAAGATTATTATTATTATTATTATTTTATCAGTAATGTATATTTAATTTATTGATATATAAAAAACAATACATATGGTAAGAGTAACAAAGCTCCAAAATTAGCTCAAAGTCCTTCACTTTCCCTTGCTAACTGCCCCTAACAGGACTACACCCTACAACACCAAACCTAGCCCCCATAAAAGCCAAACGACTCTTCACATCTCAATGGAGATGGTATACACTTACATTATGAAAATTGGCATTAACACCCCTAAAACAACCATTACAAAGCAATACATAGCCATGAAAAGAAAATGCTAATAACCCCTAAGTCTAAAAACGTCTCCATAAACAAAAGCTTTAAGCTCTCTCTATGATACTGAAGCCAACTTACAAACCAAAGGATGCCTCTTTCTTGTCACCAACTCTAAAACACCGCTCCTCTTATATTAGAAAGGCATCGACTTTAGTTCACAAAAGATAAAAAACAATGGCCTTCACATATGCGCTGGTGCCTCTCAAAGCCACTATCGCCAAGCCCCAAACACTTGCTGGGATATGCAAATCATACCCTTGAATTCATCTTAGCAAATTGGATCATTTTGTAGTGGTCCTCTCCAAACTACCCAGCCCAAACTCCACCTTTCTTCAAAGAATACACTTGAGGATTACCACCAGATTTCATTGGTGCCAAATTTCAGTAGAGGGTTGCTCGATCTACCTTCCACCTTCCCATATGACCCATTACTCTGGATTAAACCCCAACAAGACTACCATTGAAACCAATTAACAAAACTGAACTCTCCCTGCCCTCAATTACAGAAACATGAGTTTCTGCAAATTAAGCACTATCCAGATTCACCAACCCCTAAAAATATTCTAGACGCAATTCGCCTACCTATTCAAAACTGAGTGCCCACTTTGAAATTTTTTTGCTACACTATTTCCCTCTCGTCTAATATGGCTGACCATAAATTCCTCAAAAGAATTCAACTCACCCATAATCAAGGAAATATAACCCTGCAGATGCCAATCTTTGATCCCCCCATTTTTAATAGCTTGTATAATAACCAGTGAGTTACCCTCCAAATGTAACTTTCTAATTCCTGAGCATCGAGCAAATCTAACTGCCAGAAGTGATGCAAAGGCTTCAGCCTCATTGTTGGAGCCAATCTTTAATCTCTTTGCACCAAACTTTACCATATCACCTTTCTCATTCCTAATCATGAACCCCACCCTAGAGGGACCTGGGTTAGATTGAGTAGCACCATCGAAATTCACCTTATGCCATCCTTCAACTGGGGGTTCCCAAGTTGAACAAAGCTGCTCCTTCTTTCTACCAAAATTATCTACCCATGCACCATGCCTGATCTTTATACCAGGCCACAATTGTTGAATCCTTCCATCCTCCATTGTGAAAGGTAGGGTAGCCGAGCTTGATTGGGAAGCTACTGCACCAACCACATCCTCCATAGCCTGATTAAATCTGCCTAGAATTCTTCTTTCATCTTCCCATTTATCCATAAAGATCCTACGATTTCTCTCTTTCCATAATTCTCAAACTAGCAATGATGGACTTGAAATTCATATACTTGATAGAGAAGATTTCCTTGGAGGTAGTGGCCAACTTTCAAAAACCCCACTTAGCGAGTTTTGCATTGGCCCATGCCAATTCAAATTCCCTTTTAAATTTGACTAGCACTTTGAGGCTACCTCACAATGAAGGAGAAGATGATCAACAGTCTCCTTTGCAGATCCACACATCACACACTTAGAAGGACAAAAAAAACAAAGACGTTTCCTTCTTTCTCTGGTTAGAATCCTACTTTTCATGGCTAGCCATGCAAAGGCACCCACCTTGGGGAGACAATTCTTACTCCAAAATAGATCACATCTCCTTGAAGACTCCTTCTCCCTACCTTCTAACAGTTGATAGCCCAATTTGACTAAATAAACCCCATCTCGAGCCCCACACCAGATCACACGGTCCTCTTCTCCAATGATAAGAATTTTTCGCTGATCAAGAACCTCTTTTAATATCCCTTCTTGCCGGTCTGTCAACCCTGCTCTAGACAAGTCTTTCCAACCCCAATCTTCCACCAAGAGGCCTTGTCTTACCATCAAGTAGTCTCAGACTTTGTCACCCCAAAGGGTCACCATCATGTCTTTGATCTCCAACAAACCTTCCTTCTCTTTTAATGCTAGAAACCCTGCCCAAGAATCATCCCAAAATTTTGCTTTTTTCCTGTTTCCAATCTATCAAGTAACATGATCATTGATTACCTTTGTACAACTTGAAATGAAATTCCAAACGACTGAGCCTTTGGGTGGTTTCTTGATTGTTAATATTCTATGATTTTCCATAGAGTCCAAATATTTAGCTCTCATTACTCTTACCCATAACTAGTTCGGGTTAGTGTAGAGGTTCCAAACTAATTTTGCTTCGAGGGCTTCATTCATTTTGTGTCAATCCCTTAAGCCTGCCCCACCCTTACCTTTTGATAAACAAATTTTCTCCCAAGCCAATAAAGGGATTTTATCTTGTTCACTAACACCATTCCAGAAGAACTTCCTCATTCGCTAATTAATTTCCTTAATAACCTTGCTAGGGATCTTCAAACACATCATTGAAAAGATCAGGATAGCCGATATTACTGATCTTAGCATCAAAATCCTTTCGGTAGAGGTGAGCCACCTGCTTTTCCAACCATCCATTTTGGATAAACAGCTGTCCACAAGACCCTTCCACAATTATGATTTATTAGCTCCACCAAAAAGTGGGATTCCCAAGTACTTGCTTGGGAGGTTACCCACTCTCATTCCAAGGACTCTACAAACCTCTCTCTAATTAGCAGGGGTAGAATTAAAGAAATAAATTTCTGACTTGTGCCAATTTACTCATTGCCCCAAAGCTTGCTCATAGTCGTCTAATTTTTTTTCATCACCCAAGCTTCCCTTACAGAGGCCTCTCCAGCTAGAAAGGTGTCATCAACGAATTGCAAATGCGACAGAGGCTCAACCCCATCAGCTATCTTGATGCCCTTCCATTGCCCCTCACCACACTTCATTGAGATCAGCCTACCAAGAACTTCAGCCAAAATAATAAAAAGAAACGAGGATAGAGGATCCCCCTGTATAATCCCCTTATTTGATTCAAAGAAACCTTAAGGGCTTCCATTAACAATAACTGAGAAGCGAGGAGAACTAATACAACTAGTAACCCAAGAAATCCAATCAAAATTAAATCTAAATTTCGACAGCACCTGAAGAAGAAATCCCCGATTTACCTCATCGTACGCTTTCTTAATATCAATCTTCACCATCATCCTTTCAATTTTCACCATCCAGATGGATTGGATAGCCTCATGTGCTATAATAATTCCTTCATATATGGATCTCCCAGGAGAAAAACCACTCTGCTAATTGGATATCACTGAATCCAACACCATTTGAGCATGTTTGCTATTACCTTCGAAATTACCTTGTATATTGTGTTACAAAGGGAGACCGGTCTGAACTCATCAAAAGACATGACAACAGCCTTCTTAGGGATCAAAGCTATGAACGTGTTGTTGAAGTCTTTAAGGATGAACCCCCCCTCCTTGATTCTTCTACAACATCCAAAATGTCTGCTGCTAAAACATTCCAAAACTTTTGATAGAAAAGGGATGGGAACCCATCTGGCCCCAGAGATTTATCTGAACCTAAACCAAAAATAGCCTTTGTCACCTCCTCCACAGAAACAGGATCCATGAGCATTTTATTATGATTTTCAGCAACATAAGGGGGAATAACATTGAGAATTGGATGGGAGGCATTAACAATACCAACATCACCATTAAAAATATTAGAGAAAAACCTCACCGCCTCCAAATTAATCTGATCAGCCCCTGTAAGCAGTTCAACATTTCCATTTTTGATGGAGAAGATCTTGTTATAAGTTCTCCTAACTTTTACCGAGGTGTGGACAAATTTAGTGTTTTTGTCACCTTCCTTTAGCTAGGTCTCTCGAGATTTTTGTTTCCAAAATTTTTCCTCCTAGCAAGTGCCTCTGCATATTGTTTATTTAAAACCTGCTCACACCTAAAAGCACCTTCATCCATCCCCTGAGTTATGATTTGGTCATGCAACACCTTTAACTCCCCTTCTAACCTTAATTTCTCGTTGAAAATATTCTTGAAGGACTCTCTATTCCATTTTTTAATCTGTTCCTTCAAATACTGCAACTTTTTGAAAAATATAAAAGCTTTATTACCAGTGAGAATTGAAGAATGTTGCCACCAGCTCTCCACAAGATATTTAAAATTGTTGTCCCTCATCCAAATTTCCTCGAACTTGAAAGGGAATCTATCTGGGGCCGTATCGTCTTGAATCTTGACACAGATCAGGTAGTGATCAGAACTAGTAATTGGTAATATCTCAGCCATACAAGTCCAATGAGTTCCAGACCAATCCCCAACAATAAAGAAGTAGTCTAATATCTCAACAATGTTTAAAAAGCCACTCCTTCTGTTAGTCCAGGTAAAATCACCCGATCTGAAAGGGAGTTCAATCAGACCATTTTCCAACACAAAGGCACTGAAGTCCCTGTGAATTTGACCATTCCATCCAACACCCCCCATTTTTTCAGAAGGGTGTAGAAGAGAATTAAAATATCCTCCAATAATATACATGTTATCAATATCCTATTTCAAAATTTTTGATAAATCTTTCCATAACCGTTTCTTAAGAATTGGGTTATTAGGGCCATACACATTTAAGACAAAGAAATTTATATGTAGTTGTTTTGAAAAGAATTTCAACAACTGCAACCATTTGTCTTGTCTAACCACTTCCACCTCAACAACAGAGACCCGCCATAGGATAGCAAGGCCCCCTGAGGCTCCCTGAGCCTCAACTAACTTGCAATTCCACTGTTGAAAATTCCTTGAGAAAGAACCAAAATCAACTGCCTTAATCTTTGTTTCCTGAAGCAAAACAGTATCCGGCCTTGCTTGATCAAGACACCTCTTGATCAATCAAATCTTGTCAGGGGCATTGTAGCCCTTGACATTCCATGATAGAGTCCTCATTGCCTTCAGGAAAAGGCATAGCCTTTTCCCGATCTCAATTTGCTTTGGTCGGCAGCATTGCCCGCTATTTCTAGCTTTACCTTGTTGGATTTGGGTCCCCGCCTTTTCTTCTCACCCACCTTGGATTTGTTTTGTAACAAGGAAGTTTGATCCAAGGACCTTCTCTTGGAGACACCTACACAAGATTGAAAACCCAAAACATCATCCCCATCTAAATATTCATTTGAATCATCCTCTGATTTTGAGTCTAAGGAGTTACCACTGCTGTCTTTCACTCCTTCAAAAGAACTCTCAAGGTTTCTAATGGGAGATATCTGGAAATCCGTGCAAAAGGGTTCCTCAGCTTCTACCTCTAGAACCTCCTTTCGAAAATTCTGATCAATGCCATTGAGACACTGATCTTGCACAATAAGATTATCCATCTTAGCTGTATCCAACAATGTGACGGAGACTTGGGGGGGTTTTTGTTGTAGAAAGGCTTGCGTTCCCCTCTATGTTCCCACCAGTTACATTATTTAAACACTCCTCTTTGCCAAGTGCTTTACCACCTTCCTTCTTACCTTGGTCCATGCTGTCTCTAGCCTCCTTTCTCTTACACCAATCACCATCGAGACCTTCCCCACCTAATAACATCTCCCAGCCCTAAAGATGGTCTTTGAAAGCTGAAACTGCCTTTACCATATTAGTCCTTACTGATCTTTCCATTTCCTCCCCATCATCAAAGCTTGAGACCTTGTTGACATTCTCAAAAAATTTATCTACAACACCCTTTTGAGCACTACCCCCTAAGACTTGAAAGCTACTAGTTGATGAGCATTTTCCTTCATCAGATTGCTTTACCGTCCAGTCCAAATCATTCCAATGCCTTTCCCAATGGTAGCCTTCTGAAATATTTAAGATCTCTTCAGCTAAAATATTTTACATTGTCTGCTTTCCTTTATCACCTTCTTTACACAACCCAACAGGGTGTGCAAAGGCTTTACATTTCGAACATGATTCCATTACATTCTCGAGCACAATCTTTTGTTTCCAGACACCTGAACCTAATTTAATTTCAATAGTGTCTAGAAGAGTATGGACCGTTTTCCAATTAATACAAATTCTTATATACATGTTGAGATCAGATTTATCAATAGCTTCTTCTGCCAACATAAAATCACCAATTCTATTACCAATCAGCTTTAGGGTTTCTTGATCCTTGTATTCCTGAGGGAGGCCAGGAAGCTTTAACCAAATCAGGACAGTGTTGGTGTGTTCTTCACAGGGGTTGAAATTAGGTTTCCAGTCTTTGAAGGAAAAACCCTTCCCTTCCATAAAGAAAGGCCCACTATTAAGAATCCAGTCTCTATCTCGGGCTGAGGAACATATAACCAAATAGAAACCATTTTCTAAAGTTTTAAGCTCAACACCCTCACCCCACTGCTCTTTACACCATGAGAAAATATTTGAGAATGTAGGCCATGCACCCCCCACTTCATGAAAAATGTCTTATCATTGAGAAAACAAACTGATTCACACCATTCTTCATTTTCTACCACAAGGGACACAACCCTATTGTAACTAGAATTTGGGCATACCTCTAAAACCATAGCTGCTTCGATGGAGGGTTTTGGGCACCATAACTTTTTTTGCACCGCCCTGAAATCCACTCTCTGGTGAGAATACAATGTTCAAAAACCATCAAATTCTGAACCCTTCCTTGCCCTAGCTACCCTAAATCCAGAAACTTCATTCCTTTTCCAGTTATTAGCATTCGTCGGACCCTTCCATGACCACTCACTTATATTTCTTGCATTTCGTGCTCCATTGTTTTGGTGTCTTTTAAAGAGATTGTTAAAAGGCCATTTGGAACCTACACCTCCTCTATAGCGAAAGCCTTCATGCCACCTGAAACTAGGCCACGAGCGCCTCTCTGCCATTTTTTAGGTTATTCACCAAATAACTCAAGATTATTTAATTAATAAAGGAAAATAAGGTTAATGATGCAAATCATGTTAAAAAGGAGATTATGATATTAATGAAAGTGATGTGATAATGGAAAAATGTAGTTTAGGATGTGTGATATGTGTTAAGCCATTTTTACATGTTTATAAATATATTAGTATAGGTAATTCAAAATTGATACTTATGGATCTTTTAAATAGATATATTTAGCATTTCTATACTAATATATAAACAAAAGTAAATATAAAAATTTATGTACCAAAACTACATTATTTTAAAATTATTTTGATTTTAACTCTTACAATTTTTTATTAATCATTATATTGAGTCATCCAATGGAAACCATATATTAATACAAAAACTAAATATATAATAATTCAAAATAATTTCTATATAATGCCAAGATTCTTTCGTGCAATAGGGGTGAGCTCTCGTCAACTTACTTGGGGCTTCCTTTGTGTATTTCTAAGATCCCAAAGTCCTTTTGGTTGGGTTTGCTAGATGAATTCAGTAGAAAGTTAGCGGGTTGGAAAGGGGTACTTCTCAATCAGGTAGGGAAGGTGCAACTCATTTCCTTTAGTCTTTAGAATCTTCCTTTGTATGCAATGATCCTTTTTAGAATTCTTGTCAAATTTTAAGAGAAAATGGAACAAATAATGAGAAGATTTCTATGGCTGGGTGTTGAAACCAAAGCTAGAATCCCTCTTGTGGCTTGGGATTTGGTTTGTAAACCAAATAAATGGAGTGGTCTTGGCATCATAAGTTTGAAATCTTTCAATAAGCCTCTCTTGTTGAAGAATGTTTAGAGGTTCCTTAATGGGGAAGCGGGGTGGGCTACCCTTTCTAGTAACAAGTATTTACATGACTTTGGGAGATCCTAGAACTTGCTGAACTCTAATGATATTCCTCTTGGTTCTTGTTTTTGGAGGAATATGTAAGGAAAATCAGATGTAGAAAACAATTCTCCTAATGCCAATACCTCAGTGAAGAATGCAGATACACTTTAAAATTTAAACTTACAGTCCAATTAAGATGCACTAAGAAACAGATAACAGAAACAGAGTATTTGACAATCACACATGAACACCAGATATATGTGGGAAAACCCTTACGGGAGAAAAACCCACCACACCAAGAGAAATCACTTTATATTACAATAATGGAGATTACATAAAAATGCCAGACTTATCTTTTTGGTGTCATTATATAGCAGTATTCACCATGAACCTTCTTGTACAAGAATCTTCAAGTTACACTCATTACAAAACATAATTCATTTACTGATTTAATCACTCAACCATTCGTCAATTCAACCTTTGAACCAACCAACCGATTACAATCTGCAATCCCAGAGTATATCCATGGCATTCCCTGTTTGTCAAACTTCCTCACAGAACTGTCAAAACTGATTGTCTTCCAACTATTTAGCTTCAGATTCTCCTATTGGTCCACAAGACTCCACATAGGATGGTGTTACTCAGTCAACAGAATTCGTACTGTGTTGGCATCTCGGTGAGACACTAACAATGTCTTGCCGATGCCACATAACCTTCATATCGTTATCGCCAATATGTTCTATCGAGCTTTCAGTGTTACACCGAAAGACCAAGCAGTCGCCCAGACCTATTGCTTTTTTCAGGAGATCATAGTGAGTCACTAAAGGTTATACCGAAGTCATTTGTTACACCGAGCTCCAAACACTAGTCGACAGGACTTAACATTATCACCAAGAGGTTTCTCCAAGATCACAAAGTTACATCAAGACCACCATTTTCCAAGAGCTACACCGAAGAACCCTCATCATCAGCGAGACATATAGTGTTCGCTAGGACTTCTTCTCGAACCTTTGGATTACCCCGATAGCCATCAGCGATCGGAAAGACTTAATAGTCTCGTCAAGACCTTTCCCCGACTGCTTTGAGTTACTCCGATAGCTAACACTTGAGCCTCCGTCGGTGAAACATTTGCATATCGCCCAGACTTCATAATGAAACCTTAGTGTTACAATGATGACTCCCGAGTGTGTCCCCATCAGCATGACTTTCATCTATCGCTAAGACATCACACTGGGACCCTTATGTTATGGCAAAGACATCAAATGTATTCCTATCGGCAAGATATTCACTATTCGCTGGGACTTCTCACTGAGCCGCTATAAGCTACCCCGAAGCCTGTGGTCGCCATGAGTCTCCCCGATACACGATTGAATGGCCTATCAGCCAGAGGTCTCCCGAGAACTAAGAGGTCATACCAAACACTCCTTGTCATAGCGATAGCTCCACAGTGACAACATTTGGCAAGACATCTACAAGGTCACAATGACCTATACAAACTAGAATGAATCAAGCTACTAGTTGGCTAGACAATGAAGATGTCACACTGACCTGGCTCTAATGGAGGTTTCAGCCTATATTGTTTGAGGCACATATTTCCAACAATCTCCCATTTGATGAAGATCATACAGGCACCTCCAGAGCACAACATAATTTACTGAAAATCATGGGAACTAAGGCCCATTGAATTGGCACACCACCTGAACTTGTTTGTGCTCACTGGCTTCGTCAATGAATCTGAAAACATTCTCTAGAGTATCAACCTTTTCCAAACTAACCTTTCCATCCTCCACCATATCTCATACAAAGTGGTACTGTACATCAATATGTTTCATCCTGGCATGGAAGGTAGGGTTCTTTGCCAGACAAATTGCACTCTGACTGTCACAGAAAATAGTTATTTCCCCTGCATCAAAACCAATGTTAGAACACAAATGTTTCAACCATACAACTTCTTTACAAGCATGAGTAGCTTCCATGTATTCAGCCTCCGTAGTGGACAAAGCAACTATAGCTTGCTGCTTGCTCATCCAACTCACTACACCACCATCAAAACCAATGTTAGAACACAAATGTTTCAACCATACAACTTCTTTACAAGCATGAGTAGCTTCCATGTATTCAGCCTCCGTAGTGGACAAAGCAACTATAAAAATGTATCCACTGGTGGATCTCCTGCTGTCAATGTCCCCTCCCCAATCAGAATCAACATAACCACGAATGTTGAGAGTCCTCTGTGATTCAACCAAGTTCCCATGGTAACACAAAGAAAAATCTGAAGTTCCCTTCAAATACCTAAACACTCTCTTCACAACATCCCAATGCATTCTTCCTAGATTAGCCATAAATCGACTAAGTACTCCCACTGCTTGGGAAATGTCTGGCCTTGTACAGACCATTGCATACATAAGATTGCCTACTACACTAGCATAGGGTACACTGGTCATGTCCTCCATCTTAGTAGGAGATTTTGGGCAGTCCTCAACAGATAGCTTTGTTCCATGCATGACTGGGACCACTAGCTGTTTGCAATCATTCATACAAAATCTCTCAAGAACAGTCCTGACATACTTACTCTGACTGAGCCAAGCTTTCTATTCTTTCTGTCCCTAGTTATCTCCATCCCCAGAATATACCTTGCTGCACCAAGATCCTTCATTTCGAACTTAGCAGACAACTAAGAATTAAGATAAAAAATCATTAGCTTGCTATTTCCTATGAACAACATATCATCAACATAAAGAGCAATAACAAGTACTTGATCACTTTCAGCTTTATAATATACGCAGTGATCAAATTTTGATCTTACAAATCTTAAAGAAAATACAAAAGTATCAAATTTCTGGTGCCACATTCTAGGTGACTGCTTTAATCCATCAGAGACTTCTTTAATTTGCATACTAGTTTTTCTTTACCTTTCTCAACAAAGTGCTCAGGTTGGGACATATAGATTTCTTCTTCAAGATCACCATGAAGAAATGTTGTCTTCACATCCATCTGTTCTACCTCTAAGTCATATGCTGTTGCAAGTGACAAAATAAATCTGATAGATGTCAACTTTGCTATAGGAGAAAATATTTCCCCATAATCGATTCCCTCTACCTGGGAATAACCCTTCGCAACCAGTCTCGCCTTGTACTTTTCTACACTACCATCTAGACCAATCTTTTTCTTAAATACCCATTTGCAACCAACAACCTTTCTGCCTTTAGGCAAGGGCACCAGACTCCAGGTTTCATTCTTATCTAATGATGCCATCTCTTTTTCCATGGCTTCCAACCAAGAATTTGACTCAAACATTTTAAATGCCTCTTTCACAGTCCTAGGCTCATCAGTACTAGCAATCAAAGCATAGGCACAAGTAGAATCTATCAAAGAGAACCCATACCTATCTGGTTATTTTCTTTCTCGGGTTGACCTCCTCACTTGCTGAGGCTGAGGTTCTTCATCTTTAGAACTTTCCGAACTGCTTGAGCTCTCCCCAGTTTCAGGTACATTTTGAATTTTGAATTCCTCTTTCTCTGGTGTAGGAGGAATTAATGCTACATCCTTATTATTTTTTGACTTTGTCTCTGACTGCAGATCCAAAGTGGAAGGTTTCAGCTCACGAAAGATTACACTTCTGCTATATACAACCTTCTTTGTATCAGGATTCCAAAGCTTGTATCCTTTTATGACAACGCTATAGCCAATAAAAATACATTTGACAGCCTTGTTTTCTAGTTTAGATCTTTTTACATCTGGCACATGAGCATATGCCTCACAACCAAAAACACGAACATGTCTAAGTGAGGGCTTCTTACTAGACCACGCTTCCAAAGGTGTTTTCTCAACAAGAGAAGAATTTGGAGAACGATTTATTAGATAACATGCAGTAGATATAGCCTCAGCCTAGAACTTCTCCTCCAAGCTAGCACTATTGAACATACTTCGTGCTCTCTCCATCATTGTCCTATTGAACCTTTCTGCAACTCCATTCTACTATGGAGTATAAGGTATAGTCTTGTTTCTTTTAATTCCATGGTCTTTGCAATATCTTTCAAATTCATCAGAACATAATTCACCACCATTATTAGTCCTTAAGCATTTTATTTTTCTACCAGTCTAATCTTCAACAAGATTTTTAAATTCTTTAAACTGACTGAATACTTCTGATTCACTCTTTCAAAAATATATACAAATTCTCTTCTTGAATAATCATCAATGAACGACACATAGTATCTTAACTTAGACAAAGAAGGAACATTCACTGGACCAAACACATCCGAATGAATATAATCTAACAAATCAGAAGATTTATGAGGATTGGAATAAAACGAAACACGGTGCTGCTTTCCATATATACAGTGTTCACAAAATTCAAATTCAAGATTACAATCTTCAAGCCCCTCTACCAGGTTTTTATTCTTCAAGGTTTTTAAAACTTTTTCTCCTATGTGGCCTAACCTATGATGCTAAACCATAGTCTTCTCTGCAGGAGGTTTTACTTCCATAGAGTTTACATAATTAGGGATATTTCCCTCTTTACCTCCATGAGCAGCTTTCAGTGACTTTCCAGAGACACTGTTACATTGAACAGCTTGTGCATCTAGCTTGTACAGGGTACCAATTCGAGCACCTCTAGCCAGCACCATCGAACCTCTAGTCATCTTGCAACCATTTCCAGAGAACGTAACTTGTACTCCAATGCCATTTAGCATACTTATAGATAATAGATTTTGAGCCAGACCTTCTATGTACATAACATCATTAATTCCCTTCACTCTGCCATCAGGGAATTGTATTTTGACTCTTCCACAGCCAACAATCTCTAAAGTTGAATCATTTTCCAAGTACACCTTTCCACCATTGTATTCTTCATACTTCATGAACCATTCTCTGTGAGATGTCATGTGGAAAAATGCTCCAGAATCAATTAGCCAGACATCATCTGATGCCTGAGTAGCCAAGGCTGTAATGAAGGTGTCACCATCACTATGAGAAGAACCATTATCGAAGGATCCCTTCTTCTTTTTCTCCTCTTTACAATCCTTTCAGACATGACCAAGTTGCCCACAGTTCCAGCACTTCACCTTGGACTTCTTGCCAGGAGACTTTGATCTCCCTTCTAATTTCAATTTTGATTTCTTGTCCTTCTTCTTGCCTTTCTCTTTCTGTCTTCCTCTAACAACAAGAGCTTCCTTTTCCATCTCAGAAGATTTCCTTCTCATCTCTTCTAACATCAAAGATGCAACAACATCTTCCATCAAGAAATTCAATGTTGTACTCCCAATAGCCATCACTAGATGATCCCATGAGTCTGGCAAAGAACACAACAATAACATACAATGATCCTCTTCTTTAGTCTTCACACCAATAGATGTCAATTGAGCAATCAACATATTAAATGTGTTTAGATGATTAGCAACAGACCCTCCTTCCTGCATTCTCAAACAATACAACTTCTTCCTCAGGAATAGTTTATTCACCAAGGATTTCCCCTCATAAATAGATGCCAGTCTCTTCCACAAGGAAGAGGTAGTCTTCTCCTCATG
The DNA here is from genome assembly GCA_007258455.2 of Sequoia sempervirens. Classification (NCBI taxonomy): domain Eukaryota; kingdom Viridiplantae; phylum Streptophyta; class Pinopsida; order Cupressales; family Cupressaceae; genus Sequoia; species Sequoia sempervirens. Next base: position 23,551,531 of record VDFB02105785.1, read on the forward strand.
CACATTTAGAAGCATTCAGTTTTCCAAATAAAGCCTTATCAGCCCCTTATATTTCCTATCTATAAGGTCCCAATCTTCTTGCGTCATGCCTGTAGGTTTCACTCCAGCCACAACAATCCAAAGATAACGATCCACTAAAAGATCCTCCATCTTGAGTTTCCACAACTCAAAGTTACTGCTGTTGAACTTCTCTATTTCAAACTTTCCAGATGTACTAGCCATCTCAACCTATAATTAGAAATAACAATTTTCTACAAGACTCCCACTAAATAGAACTGACTCAAAAAACCCAACGTACCCACAAGGATAACACAATTGGCCAGGCTCTGATACCACTTGTAAGGAAAATCAGATGTGGAAAACAATTCTCCTAATGTCAATACCCCAGGGAAGAATGCAGATACACTTTAAAATTTACACTTACAGTCCAATTAAGATGCACTAAGAAATAGATAATAGAAACAAAGTATTTGACAATCACACATGAACACCAGATATATGTGGGAAAACCCTTATGGGAGAAAATCCCACCACACCAAGAGAAATCACTTTGTATTATAGTAATGGAGATTACATACAAATTCCAGACTTATCTTTCTGGTGTCATTATGTACAGTAGTATTCACCATGAACATTCTTGTACAGGAATATTCAAGTTACAGTCATTACAGAACATAATTCATTTATTGATTCAATCAGTCAACCATTCATCAATTCAACCTTCAAACCAACCAACCGATTACAATCTACAATCCCAAAGTATATCCATGGCATTCCCTATCTGTCGAACTTCCTCATAGAACCGTCACAACCAATTGTCTTCCAACTGTTCAGCTTTGGCTTCTCCTATTGGTCCATGAGACTCCACATAGGACGGTCTTACTTGTTCAACAAAATTTGCACTGTGTTGGCATCTTAGTGAGACACTAATAGTGTCTTGCCGATGCCACATAACCTTCATATCGTTATTTCCAAGAGTTACCGTAGTCACCAAGATGTTCTATCGAGCTTTCAGTGTTACACCAAAACACCAAACAGTCGCCCAGACCTATCACTTTCGCTAGGAGATCATAGTGAGTTACCAAAGGTTATATCGAATTCATTTGTTACACCAAGCTCCAAACACCAGTCAACAGGACTTAACATTATCGCCAAGAGGTTTCTCCGAGATCACAAAGTTACATCGAGACCACCATTCACCAAGAGCTACACCAAAGAACCGTCATCATCGGCGAGACATACAGTGTTCGCCGAAACTTCTTCCTGAACCATTTGGGTTACCTCGATAGCCATCAGCTATTGGCAAGACTTAACAGTCTTGCCAAGACCTTTCCCCGATCGCTTTGAGTTACTCTGATAGCTAACACTTGAGACTCCATCGGTGAGACATTTGCATATTGCCCAAAATTCATAACAAAACCTTAGTGTTACAACGATGACTCTCGAGTGTGTCCCCATCGACATGACTTTCATCTATCGCTAAGATGTCACACCGAGACCCTTATGTTATGGTGAAGACATCAAATGTATTCCTATTGGCAAGAAATTCACTATTCACTGGGACTTCTCACTGAGCCACTATAAGCTACCCTGAAGCCCGTGGTCACCATGAGTCTCCCCGATACACAATTGAATGGCCTGTCAGATAGAGGTCTCCCAAGTGCTAAGAGGTCATATCGAACACTCCTTGTCATAGCGATAGCTCCACAGTGACAACATTCGGCAAGACATCTGCAAGGTCACAGCGACCTGTACAAACTAGAATGAATCAAGCTGCTAGTCAGCCAGACAATGAAGATGTCACACCGACTTGGCTCTAATGGAGGTTTTGGCCTGTATTGTTTGAGGCACATATTTCCAACAGAATATTGTGCCTTGCAGGGATATGATTGCTAATGGTGTTAGATGACTGCTGGGTGATGGTACCAGAATTCTCTTTTGGGAGGATGCTTGGTGTGACTCTAAACCTTTGAACAATCTTCCCTGGGATCCTCCCATTGTTCCTATTTGTATTTGTAAACATCTCTTTGGCATTAGGGTGGTAGATTATTTTCATAATGGGGAGTGGAAAAAATTCCAAGACTGGGACCCATCATTGAAAGTTCTAAAGGACTTCTTGTGCAAGGTTCGTATTCCTATTTTTCCTAGGCCAGATAGGGTTGTTTGGGCTCCTTGTACTAATGGAAATTTCTCAGTGGATTTTTCCCTTGTTAATTTGCTGGATAAGCCTAAGGCTATCCCATTATGGGGGTCCTTATGGAACAAGCTAATTCTCAAGGTGAATGCATTCTTCTAACTGCTTATGTAGGGTAAAATCTTAATGTAGGATAATCTCTGTAAGAGAGGCTTCACAATTCCTAATAGATGTGATCTTTGTGAAGCTGATGTTGAGGGTGATTTTCATATATTTCTTGGGTGTGATTTTTCCTCTATCCTTTGGAGTAAATTTCTTTGGTTTTGGAACCTGGATTGGGTTTTCCCAAATTCTCTTGAAAAATTTGTTGACCAGTGGAAGTACCCCTCCACTTCCCCTATTCTCTGATGGCTTTGGGATTTGATGGCCCCACATATTGCATGGGGGTTATGGAAAGAATGAAACGAAAAAATCTTTTGTGACTCTAACCTCAAAGTTGGCAGTCTTTTCATCAAAATTTGTTTTACGGTTCTAGAGAAGTTTGCTCTCATTGATTCTGAGTTATCTTGTTGTGCTCCTACTATGTGTTTGACTAGGTATGAACTCTTGGTGATTTCTAATTGGAAGGTCCCCTCTATTCCTGCTTTGAATTCTAAGCCCAGCTTAAATGCTAGATTGAATACTAACTGGCAACCACCTCCTTTAGGGTGGGTGAAAGTTGATTTTGATGGGACAACAAAGGGTAACCCTGGGCTTGCAAGTTGTGGGGGGGTGTTGAGGAATGGAGAAGGAATACTCTTAGGCGCGGTGGCACTCTTGTTGGGAAATCAGAAAAATCATTGTGTTGAGGTGGAGGTTGTGTTTATAAGCATAAAATATGTTGTGGACAAGGGCTACCCTAAAATATGGGTTGAAGGAAATTCTTTAAAGATCATTAACTATCTACATGGCACTCACAAACCTAGTTGGAATGTAGATCAATTAATAAAAGATACTATAATAATGTTAAGTTCTTGTGAAGAGACCCACGTATCTCACATTTTCCAAGGAAACTCATTGACAATTTTTTTTTCCAATGAGGTTGTCAGATTAAATGAATATCATGCATGGGAGGAGGGCTCTATCCTTCTCAAGAAATCTAGGAGCTTAATGAGAAATGATTCATGGGATGAGTTGATGTGGTGGCGACATTTAATCCTGAGTACCATTTCTCCACTCACATGCTTTGTGGGTTTTGTTTGGATTGTTGGCATTTAGTTGAGTGATTATCGCAAGGGTTTTCTCCTCCTGGTGTATGAAGAAATGGGTGGTGACAGAAGTAGAATTGAGTCAAACTCTTGTGCACAATTGAGGAAGAAGAAGAAGAAGCTTTGGAAGATTCTTTTCCATGGGAATTTTACTCTGTTTCTTGAAAGATTGCATGGGCATGACCCAAATGCCTCAGCAAAATTTATTTCCTCTTGGCATAATTGTAAGCTTCAAATAAAGGGTATAGAAATGCATGTAAATGAGGATTTGATTACTACTGTGACTGGGATATCAATGGTTGGCCATAATTTTTTCAAGGACAAGAAGAGCAATGAGGAAGCAATGGCCCAATTCTTCAAAGATGACAAGTGAAAAAAATGATTAAAATGGAAAGTTGGGGCTATGAACACAAGTCCCTTAAGAAGATATGGGTGTATGTTGCAGAGGAAATAATGTGCTATGTGACTTTAGAAGGTAGGTTTACGACTATCCTAGGTCATCACTTCACTCTTTTAAATCATTTCAGACATGGGTTATTTATCTCCTTCCTATTTTTTCTGTTGTCTTCCATGGAGATTTCTGTTTATGCTCATTTAAAAAATAGGAGGGCTCTGGTCCTCCATGAGGGTCTCATTCTTCTAATCATGGAGCATGTTAGGGCTCTTCTCCTTGCCCCTACTATTAAGGGCAAGGAGAAGATTCCTAGCAAAGTTTTTGGTTCGTCTATTTTGGATACCAACATTGTTGATGAGGAGGAGTGGGAAGAAGAGGATGATGATTGTACCCCATCCCTTGCGGCTACCTCCTCAAAAAAGAGGAAGAAGGGTAGCCTTAAAAGCAATCAAGCAGCTAAGTGCCTTGCTCTTTCTAACAATGAGGATATAGAGGTGGGCTCAGACAAGTCCTCGCCCAAGAATGTGGATTTGGTTGTTGGCCAGGGAGAAGCCGAAGGCGAAGGTAATGAGGAGGGTTTGTAGGAGAATGTGTTGGTGATGGATTCCAAGGATAAGCTGAGAGGGAATCCAAATGCATTTCCAAATTAAAGAACCAGGCCTCAAAAGTTTTAGCAAAGGATACCAAGGTGATTTGTGAGGAGAAGGCTTCTAGCGAAAAGGCGGTGGAAATTGATGACTCGCCAATTCATTGCACACCCAATGAGGATTTGGAGGAAGAGAATAAGGGTCAAGATGTGGAGGATGCTGAGAGGAAGAGTGCTAAATTGGAGCTCCTAAAGGTAAATCCCATTTATGAGGACTTTTCTTTTCTTGATGATGATTCTACCTCAATGTTTGAGCTATTGAATATGGCCATGACTGGGGCCACTAGAACTTTTAAATTAGCTAAGTGGATTTTTCAGGAGTTTAATAAGGTTAACATTAAAATAAAGGGTTTGAAAGTGAACTTGAAGAATATTTTGAAAGGCTCAATGTCAAAAATTCTGATCGGTAGAATTATGGACCTTGAGGGTGCTTTCGATGACTTCAAATCTCTGTGTGAAGAATGTTTGACTAGTTTAGAAGGCAAGATATTGGGCACTAATACGAACATAAAGAAACTCCTCCATGCATGCAATATTTTTATTAAGAATAGTGTAGACTCCTTGGAAGTCATGTTCCAAAAGATTAGTGAGCTTAGGGAGGACCAATTGTATTTCTTTAAATTAAGGGAGAAAGAGCACTCATCCAAAGGAAAAAGAATGAAAGGTGTAGATGATGGCACTAAAGGCCCTACTGTTAGAGGGTCTACTGATTAGACAAAGTCCTTTAAGGAAGATAAGAAAGAGTTGTTGGACATGATTGAGATGTACAAAAGGCAAGAGCTTGAGGTGGCCAGCACCTTATGCAGTATGAAATAATGTTCTATTCTCTTTGTCTTTTGTTGTCTAATTTCCATTGGGTCTCGGTTTAATTCCTATTGTTTTGTTGTTTTGATGATGTTGGGTTCTACTGTTAGTTTACTTTTTTATCTCTCATGCAACACTTTGTCTGTTTTGTTTTTTTGGGTTCTAGTTTGCTACTGGTGTCTTACTGTGGTTTCTTTTAAGCAACATTTTGTATCTTAAGTTGTAAAGGGTTTCAGGTCCCTTCAAAACCCATTTTTCCCGTATAATCAAAATAATGTTCATATAATAATATCTTTATTTCCATTTTTTAAATATAATAATTATTTTATAAAAAAAAAAATCATGTTATAGTAAAATTGAAAAAATACCATATCAATTCAATTTATATTAATATATATTAAGAAGACCAAATGTTGAGTTTTGTTCTTTGAAGTGAAGAAAATTTGAGAGTAGTGTTTTGTTTTATTTTCTTTTTTAACAATGATGAGGAAAGGTGATTTAAATGAACTGTCAAGTATGAAAACCCTTTGATCACCTATGTATAATTTTTTTTTTTTTGCATTTTCTTGTATAAACAATTATTTTCCTTTGTATGAGCAGACCTATTAATAACAAACCTTTTGTTTCATGAACAATAATGTCTATTATTTATATGTTACAATTTAATTAGGCTAAAATTTTGAGTTCAATTATGGTTATTGTTTTTTATTAACGTTAAAAACTGTAGACACCCAAAAATGTCCTCTTACAACACCTGTCTCGGCATTACATCATTTAGGCATCTTGTAGCATGCTTTGCCCTAGGTATCCATGTCATCATCTATTTAATTAAATAAGTTTTATTTATTTAATTAAATTCATATGCATAATCCATCCATTCCTCTAATGTTAATTAAATAATTTATATTATTTAATTAATTAAATCATTTCTATTCATGTTAATTAAATAATTTATATTATTTAATTAATAAAGTCATAAATTCAATGTTAATTAAATAAATCCAAAATTTATTTAATTAATAAAATCCTAAAAAGATCTCGCTTTTTTCCAAAACTAAACTCATGTGTATCTAATTAATTTATTTAATTAGATAATTCATCAATTATCCTTCTCGTCTTTTTCAAGATTTATTTCCTTTAAAACAGGAAATGAAATCTTTCTATCTTTTTTGACATCTTATCTCATCTCGTTGTATTTCCTCTTTTGTCAAAAATCAAATCCTTGTCGAATCTTGTCAAATCTTATCTTCGTCAACATCACGGCTCTATAAATACGGCCTCTCACAATCCATTTTGGGGGTTGATTCGTCTAGCATCCAGACTTTGTCAAAATCAGTCTTTTGTCTCTATCTATCATTCTCTCCATTTTCCATTTTCATCGTCAAGTCGTTATGCTACAGGAATGAGCACTCAACATTCCTCCATTTTCAACCCTTCAAAATCTCGCATTCTCATGCAGGTGGAGAAGAGAAATGGAGATAAATTGAGTTAGCGCAGAGATCGGTTTGCATTTGTGCTTCTTATTGTGATTTCCATGTTGTTTCATACTCTATTGTGCTTGATAGGATCTGATTAGATTATTGTTTTCATTACACTAAATCTGCTGATTTTTACCCTATCTACATTTGGTGAACCTGATATCTCTTGAACATGGGTCTTTGATTGATTGCCCGATTTCATTGGCTTTTCGTGGCTAATCATTTGTGGTTGCAAATTTGATCTTGCAAGTTTATTCCCTTTTAAATCTTGTTGCAGGTGTAACAATATTATTTTCTATTTCCCCGTAGTCATTCGTTGCAAGGTTAGGCGTCTAGTATTTTGGATCAATTCCCTTCGCCTACTGTCAAATCCTAATTTGTAATCACAGCATCCAAGTTTTTTCCCTTTCACTCTCTGCATTTCCCATACACCTCTGTGTAAACCATAACTCCACTTCGCACTTCGCAGGTCATCACTCCTTATTCCTCTATTATTTCATATCACCTTCATTTTTATATTATCTTTCATATTGTCAACTCTATGTATCGCTGCATCATTCTGTTCATCTTGCTAGCATAATCAATATTACGCAAAATTCCATTGGCGTTTCTAGCAGTATCAGTTTCCATCACAATCTTTGTGTCATTCAGATCTGGTCAGTTACAGTATGAATTTCTCTTCCACAAGTTCTCAACTGGCGCTCATATCAGGTTGCATTTGAGTTCTCCAATGGCCATACCTTTGCTTTGAATAGGCTAGCTGATCTTCAATAATCCATCATCTTTTAAGGGATCTGTTGGCACTTTGTGCAGTCGGTTCTACAGTGGTACATGACATTCATTATCTTCCTGCCACTGGTGCTTCTTCTGCGGCCCGTGTTCTTCCCAGAGCTTCCACATTTTCCATTATCTGCCATTCATTCATTTTTTGAACCTTCATTTCACCGCTGACCATTACATAGTCGCCCACTGAACTTTTGACCATTACCATTTTCTCCAAACACCTCTGTCGGCATCCATCCATCCGTCGTAGACCCCATCCACTCCTCTACTACCATTGCATAGTCTCATTGGAAATAGTCGACATCTTAGAGTTCCTTTTAAATCTTCGGTTTAGCTTTACTTTTAAACTTTCCTTTACTCTTTCATTTAGCTTTTTAGTCTTATGCATTAGCTTTAGTCTTGGAGTTAGTTTTAATATTCCATTTACCTATTCTTTAGTTTTTAGTTTTATTTTAGATTTTAGATTTTTAGTTTTTTAATTCAGTTTAAATTTAGCTTTTTCTAATTTAATGTAGATCTTAGATTTTTAATTAGAATTTAATTAGATTTTTTTTTTTAAATTATCTTTTAAATTAGATTTTTAGATTTTTAAATTAGTTTTTAAATTAGATCTTTAGATTTTTAAATTAGCTTTTAGTTAGATTTTTTTTTAGATTTTTTTTTTCATTAAATTTTTATTAGATTTTGGATTTTAGATTAGGTTCTTAATTTAGATTTTTAAATATAGATTTTTAACTTAGATTTACAATTTAACTTAATTTTTTTTTTTTTTAATTTAGTTAGATTTTAAGAAATTGCATGTTTTTGACCTAATCTCACATTGGCTTGCAAGTTTGTGTTTTTTTTTCTTGTCTTGGTGACTTTCAGGGTATCTAGGAGCAGGAACAACGTTGGCATCAATCACACACGTGTCAAATTGGAAAGTGAATAATTAGGTGCATACATTCTAATCTTTCATTTCTCATTGATCATTGCTTGTCACACATTTCAATTTAGGGAATAAAATCAATCATTGCTTGCAAACACATTTGGATTTGGGCCCTTAAAATGAATATTTTATTCAATCACATATTGAAAATCGGGTCTAAAATTCACCACTGTCTTCCTACACATTTGATTTAGGATCTAAAAAGAAGGAGTGCTTCATTGCTTTCTTGCACACATTGCAATTTTTTAAGGGAAATTAATCTTTGCGAGTGTGAATCAAGTGTGTGTGTTCTCCAAAACACCTCACTTGGTTTGCTTTTGTCATACCCTTCATAGGAGGCTTGCTTGGAGCACACACCCCTCCAAGAGATGACCTCAATAGAGTGTGAATCCAAAGACATGCTCGTTTGGGAGTTGAAATCTTGTCACTCTAAGCTAAGCCCCAAAGAACTTTATACCTTTGGGAAGTGAAGGTGAAGGGTGGGTTACCCCTTTCTCCTGGCTTATTGGCAAGATTTTTCTTTCAAATAATCCCTTATTCAACCTAGTGCAAACTAGCTTGAGACCTAATTGGCCATACCCCACTTGACTAGTCATAGGGCTTGTTGTTGTGTATTCGAGTGCTTGCTTATTCATAACATTTAATCTTCAAAGACAAATTTTTTTCATTGTGTTTGGTGTGTGTGTTCATGCATTTACATGTGAAATATTGTGTTTGATAGTGCCCAAGTCAAACTTCCAATAAAAACTCGCCACATCATCCAAATCATTCAATCTTGTCATTCCACATCATATCCTAAACATCATCATTTCTTTAATCCAATCAACATCATTTTACACCATGGAAACATTGGAAGATGTAGCACAAGAGCTTGTTCACATGCTTCACGTGGCTAAAACAAGTCAAGCACCTTTACCCCAACAAATCACTCACAGATTCCATGACATGATCCAAAAACTTTAAACCAGCGAATCACCTCAAATGCAACAACTCATAGCTCAAATCCAATACCTCATGGTCACTTGTCAAATCCAACAAGCACATCATCAAGTCTAATCACCACATCAACAAATTTCACATCAATCATATGTGTCACCTATATCATCATATCAACCTCATTCATCCATGTATCATGTTACCCCTTCATCAACCTATCACACGTCTTCTAATGTCAATCCTTATCCATACCAATCCACCTCTCAACAATCATTATCTTATACAACCCCTCAATCATCATTACAACAACAAATCATATCACAAGTCCAAACACCATTTCAACCTCAACACATTCAACCCCAATCCTACATGTCACCTTCATCATCATGCCAACCTAACACATCTATCTATCATGACAATGCCACATCAACATTTCCACCCATATCACAACAAGAACATAGGATCCCAAGTCCACCTTGGGAACAAAATCAAGAGCCTTTAAGTCTTAATGTCACCTTTGGCAAGGGGAAAACCAATCTAGTTCATACACCCTTACCACTATCCAATCAAATGCCTATCCATAAGCCACCATGTCCAAGTCCTAATTCATTGGCCTCTTTACCTTCTAACCAATCAAACTCCTCATTACCCCCATCATCATCTAATCCTCCATCAAATCAATGCCTTACATTTAGATATTTAAAATAACAAATTGATGGCATTACATAAATCCACCCATCCACCTATAAAGGATGTGACCCAAGGACTACAAGTAAGGAATCAATTGTTGCCATGTCATTCAACACATATACTTGAACATACAAAAGAGTCCTCAAATGTCATGCCAAGTCCTTCATGTCAACCATGTCATCCACAACCCCTTGAGCCAATTCAAGAGTCTCCCGTCATAAGTCCAAGTCACCCTCTTTCATGCTCCTATGTTGTTGACCATCAAGAACATGTCAAGTATCTTCAAGAGTCATCCCCTTCCACTTCCATTCAAGAACTATGGACCCCACTGCAAGTCCTCCATGATATCCTATTGATCCTTCTATCCTCATTCATGAATGTTCCTCCTTAGAACAACAACAACCATTATCTTCTCCATCTAATAAGGAACTCAAGTCTAGTGTTTCACCTACACCTAGTCCCATTGTCCGTTGCACACTCCAAAATATGAACCACCAAGGTAAAGGTCTAGACCTTCATGAACAAGGAATTTTGGAGCCCATCCATGTCAAAGTCCCTCCACACTCATTTAGCCTTGGACATACACCTCAAGGACACCAATCTCACAATGTTGGTATTTCCTCCATGCATCCTAAGTCCACTTTCCATCATAAAACCTATCATACACCTAAAACATATGTTTCCATTCCACCACAGTTATCCTAGAAATGTCAAAAGCATGTGACCATACACTTCCCTCCATCCACTCTACCACCATTGCTTCCAACTCCTAATATCCCTCCATCCACTTTACCACCATTAATCCCAACACCTAATATCCCTACCATTCAATCCTCTTATCCATTTATCCATAAATCCTCTAAACATCTTAATCATGACCAATCAATGCACACATTGTTTAAACATAAAGCTTCCACTCATTCCACCAAACCCAAGGGATTCCAAAATAAAAATTTGGATGCCTCTACACATAAAGTCAAAAATTATAATGGTCCTAATGCCTTAGCATACAATTGCAAAATATCAAAGCCAAGTACATCTAAAAGGCTATATAAGCCCATACCTCCAAAAGTAAAGGCCAAAACTAAAATGGTTTGGATACCTAAGAAAAAATAAATCAAGTCAACTGAGGCATCCACATCACAAAAATCCCAACCATCCCCTCCCATCCAAAATGCACATTCCATTAAAAAATATCATATTCCATCCCACAAACCAAAAAAAAATCATACAAATATCAAGTCTATGTGGGTACCTAAGGCACTTCATCCACCATCTCCTAAGCAAACATCTCCATTGCTTCCTACACCCCATCCACATCAAAAGCTTCAACGTTTATCACAATGTGTGCAACCATTGGTCATGGTTCCTTTCCATTTCACACCAATTCCACATACCTCCATCTCCCCACCCTTCACTCATTATCCTACATATCTCCACCATCATCTTCCTATGGTCCATGCTTTTGGCTAAGCCTCCCCATTCATCTTTCCCATAAGTCCCATATAATACCTATCATCTTCCTTACATAATCTACATCATAATCCATTATTGTCCTCCATAATCCACATCATAATCCATCATCTACATACTCCATGTCTCCCTTTCATGTCATCCCTTACCAACATCTATGAGCATAATGACATTTGACATGGTCCATGCAATGACATCCATCCCTAGTGGGATTATCACCTTTCATGTAACTAGACACTTAAGTCCCTCCTATCCAAAAGTCAAATAAAAAAATTTAAAACAAAAGAATAATAAAAAAGAGTAAAGATAAATCCCTTCATCCAATGGTGAAAACCTGGTAATCAGGCACCTTGGATAAGTACCATGATGAAAACCTACAAATAGGCATCATGTGTAGGTTGATCTTCTATGTCACTTACACTTGGGGGCACAATGTATTATCAATCCAACCTATCATTTTCATGTCATATCATGTCCATCCTACCTACCATCTTTGGCCATCATACATACATATCATATCGAGTCCATTCATACACCCTTCTTCTTTTGATCTTGATGAAGATATAGGGGCAAAGGTTGAAACATGCTTTGAGTATCTCTTGACATACCTCATCTTTCTAAACAAGCCTATCATTATCCTATTGTCATACATTTTATCCAAAAAAACCCTACGTCTTGTACCTATAATGGGGCATGTTATTCCTATGTGACATAGTCTTTGGAACTCACATCCTTGCTCTCATATGATGCATACATCAATACCATCCATCCATCTATCATGAGCCTTTTATCCCTTATCCCATCACCCATCCTTGCACCTAGACTTGGTTTTCCCCTTGTCATTGGTATCTAGCACAAAGGCTACTCAAATTTTCATCCTTTGACACCTCAAAACATTTCAAAAGTCTAAAAAAAAAAGTCGAAATATTTCAAAAGTCTAAAAAAAAAAAAATTCAAAACATTTCAAAAGTCCAAAAAAGTCAAAACATGTCAAAAGTCCAAAAAAATCAAAAAATGTCAAAAGTCCAAAAAAAATCAAAACATTTCAAAAATCCAAAAAAATCAAATAGCCAACAAAAATCCAAGCAATAATTCAAATGAAAGTCAGTCCTTAATCCATACCAATCAAGTCGATCAATCTTGTCAAATTATCCAATCACATCCTTTGGTCTTGATCCTAATCTTGTTGTAAATCCAATCAGTCAAAGTCAATCAGTCAATTATCAATCATCCTTGTGTTGATCTAGGTATATGTCACTCCCCACAATGACAACATTATCATCATCAACCAATCCATCAATCAACGATTTACAACTTGACAGGGGCAATACCTTGTTTGTTTTTTGTATCGTTTATGCATACTTGCTTGCTTGCTTGTGTGTGTTATCATTCTAGCTAATATTCATATCTTGTGCATGTTGGAGTAGCTTTTTGCACTATCCTTTGTATTTAAGGTCATATCATACCTTTTGTGCATTAGGACTTTAATGCTCTAAGTTTACTTCCTCATCCATCTAGACAAGGTTGTATTATGCTGGGGCATGAGACAAATCGTCACCTTGGTCCTTATACCTTGGTGCATAACGTCTAGTGCTAAATCAAACATCATGGTTGCTCACTTTCATTGCGGCATAATGCATCTTCCATTTCCTCTATCCATACCTTAGTTTCTTTGAAATGATGTTACTCGACACAAATCGCATCATCTCTAACATCATCTCAAAGAGGGGAAAAATGTAGACACCCAAAAATGTCCTCTCACAACACCTGTCTCGGCATTACATCATTTAGGCATCTTGTAGCATGCTTTGCCCTAGGTACCCATGACATCATCTATTTAATTAAATAAGTTTTATTTATTTAATTAAATTCATATGCATAATCCATCCATTCCTCTAATGTTAATTAAATAATTTATATTATTTAATTAATTAAATAATTTTTATTCATGTTAATTAAATAATTTATATTATTTAATTAATAGTCATAAATTCAACGTTAATTAAATAAATCCAAAATTTATTTAATTAATAAAATCCTAAAAAGATCTCACTTTCTTTTCAAAACTAAACTCATGTGTATCTAATTAATTTATTTAATTAGATAATTCATCAATTATCCTTCTCGTCTTTTTCAAGATTTATTTCCTTTAAAACAGGGAATGAAATCTTTATATCTTTTTTGACATCTTATCTCATCTCGTTTTATTTCCTCTTTTGTCAAAACTTAAATCCTTGTCGAATCTTGTCAAATCTTATCTTCGTCAACGTCACGGCTCTATAAATACGGCCTCTCACAATCCATTTTGGGGGTTGATTCGTCTAGCATCTAGACTTTGTCAAAATTAGTCTTTTGTCTCTATCTATCATTCTCTCCATTTTCCATTTTCATCATCAAGTTGTTATACTGCAGGAATGAGCACTCAACATTCCTCCATTGTCAACCCTTCAAAATCTCGCATTCTCATGTAGGTGGAGAAGAGCAATGGAGATAAATCGAGTTAGCGCAGAGATCGGTTTGCATTTGTGCTTCTTATTGTGATTTCCGTGTTGTTTCGTACTCTATTGTGCTTGATAGGATCTGATTAGATTATTGTTTTCATTACACTAAATCTGTTGATTTTTACCCTATCTACAAAAACAATAACCATAATTGAACTCAATTATGGTTATTGTTATGGTGAACAATAATGTCTATTATTTCTATGTTAGGATTTAATTAGGCTAAAAATTTGAATCCAATTATGGTTAATGTTATGGTTAAGGTCAACGTCCAATTAAAGTTATAATTTAATTAGGGTTGAGAGTTTAATAAATGGTCAATTACAATTAGTGTTAGGGTTAGGAATTTAATGAAAATGTTATTATACAAATATTAATTTCTTCATACATTGTAATTTAAAAATTTAATGATTATCACCAATTCGATTGTGTACTACTTTGGTTCATTTCTAATGTCATCTAAGTGATCTCTATGTATGTAGAATTGAACTTGAAGTTTGAATCTAAATTTGTAACTCACACACTTGATCTCACTAAATTACATTGTTTAAAACTTGTTTGTCTTTATGTATGTGCTCTAAATTTGATATAGAACATGTGTTATTTACATGGATTTGAATTTTGAATTTTGAATTTAAAATCTTGAGTTTCCTATTTAAAAAATGTTAAATTGATGTGAATCCTTTTTATTATTTACATTTATATTGTTTATTTTATTTTTTAGTATATTTTTTTACTTGTGTATATGTAAATTTAGTTTTACTTTTGAAAAAGCCAGTATTAAATATTTTGATAAAATTAATTTTTTAAAGTTATAGATTTATTTGTTTCTTATTTTATAAATATTATATTATTAATATTTGAGATGTAAATCACTCTGAAATTTAAGACAAAATGTCAAAAAAAATTGTTAAAAAATTTAAATTAATTATCAACAAATTTGATATATAAATAATTTAATAAACACACTTATACAATAAATTGAATAATATATATTTAATATTTATATCATATAATATTATATAAATATTAAAATCTAAAAAATAAATTTATTAACATATATTATAAATTTAATTAATTTAAATTACTTTTAAATTTTTAATCTAAAAAAGACATGGAAAAATGTATAAAATATCTAGATTATGTTTTCAAAAATATTTATAATTTAAAAAAATATTAATATTTTAAATAAATTCATATATTTATATAATGAAAATTCATTTGACAACAATAAATATGAATTTTGGTAGGTCATTGACATGGATTTGAATGTTCTTGAATTTCAGTATGAAAGAAAATGTAAAATATTCCACTAACTCAATGATTTCCTAAGATTTTGATTTAGTTTTATTGTAGGTTTTTTTGTCTCCTAAAAAAATAATCTGTCCAATCACAATAGAGAAAAAATGTTTATTATTATGTTATTATGTTTTAAAAATGATCAATTTGAACAATTAAAATATTTGAAACTTTAAAACAATATTTTTAAAAAATATTTTCATGTTTTTTATTGGTCTAAACTAGACAATTCAATCACCAGTTACAAACTACCCCTCTACTATAGTTCCATGGCAGGAACTAATAAATCATCAAATCTTTAAAAAAAAAAATAAACAATTTGCTAATTGATTACATGAAACACTATAAAAAAATTTCATAGACATAGATGGCCTTAGATTATAGAGATACAATTAAAACCAATAAAACATACTGCAATCTTTTCTATCTTTTTATCATCCTGATGATAGACCATATAGTATGATCCGAACTTTTGATAACTAAAAAATTACATACAATTTATCTAGAAATCTTCAACACTATAATACAACCCAAGAAAATACAAATACTATTTATTAAACCATCCTTACAAAAGGAGAAAACCATGCATATTACTAGGGTGTTGAGAATTAAATGAAGTGCACTCCTGGCGCCTGCGTGAAGATAACTAGCGTACGCCTATCATTCACAAATATTTCTATTTATTAAAAAATTAGTAGAAAACAATATTGATCAAATCATTTCAGTGTTGATAAGGTTGTAATGCAGTGGTCACCATAGCTTTGGAATTTAAAAACAAAAAACTGTAGTTAATATCCCTGGCTGGCATACCAAACTTCAGTAGGGGGCAGAAGGAAGACGCCTTCATCCACATCAAACCAAAAGTAAACATAATAATTTATGTACCAAAACCACATAATATTAAAATTATGTTAATTTTACCTCTTACATTTTTTTATTAATCATTATATTGAGTCATTCAATGGAAACCATATATTAATACAAAAACTAAATATATAATAATTCAAAACAATGTTTATATAATATCTTTATGTCCATTTTTTAAATATAACAATAATTTTATAAAAAAAAAAAAAGAAATTAAGCAATTTTTATGTTATAATAAAATTGAAAAAATACCAATATCAATTTAATTTATATTAACATGTATTAATAAATGTCAAATCTTAAAAAAATGAACAAACAATTTGCTAACTATTACATAAAACAATCAATATTTATAAACAATTTTCACAGGGCATAAATGATTTTAAATTTTAGAGATACAATTAAAATCAATAAAACATAAGATCATAGAATATGATTCAAAATGTTGATGATTAAAAAATTATAGAGAGTTTATGTTGAATTTAATAACAGCAGAATAAACAAAAGAAAAAAGATTGCAGAAAATAAAATGAATGAACAATAACACACACAAACAAGAACATATGATTTTTATAGTGGTTCATCTTATAGACTAATCCACTTTCAACAGGGGAATCTCTTTTATTAATTTTCAATACAATACTTAATATTCAAGCAGCAGCAATTTTTATAATTTAGTTTCATTTTCAAAATAGAAAAAACCACCAAAATGGTCAACTTCTAAATTAGCAAATACATGCCAAAAAAAGTTAGTTACAAAAAAGACATAGAGAAAGAAACTGCCCTTATAATTAGAATATTTGAACTTCAACAAGCCAACAATTTATCCTGAAATCTAACACTACGATTCAACCCAAGAAATACAAATACTTATTAAAAACCCCAGCTTTAAACCGTACAGACCAAAACCACCCTTCCACAAGGAGAAAACCATGCACATGGCCAGGGTGTTGGGAATTAAATAAAAGTGCAATTAAGCTCCTGGTGCCTGCCTGAAGACAACTAGGGTATGCCTATCATTTACAAATATTTCTATTTATTAAAAAATTACTTGAAAACAATATTGATCAAATCATTTCAGTGTTGATAAGGTTGTCAGTGCAGTGATCACCATAGCTTTGGAATTTACAAACAAAAAACTGTAGTTAAAGTCTCCGGCTGGCTTACCAATCTTCACTCCAAGGACGAACTGCAGTAGGAAGAGATCCTGCAGGACGATCAAAAGGAGAACGCCTGTCATCCACATCAAACTCCCGAGGAGAATCGGAACTCCCGCCATTCACATAGTTATAAAGCCATCTAATACCCAAAATTAGTGCCACTCCAAAAATACCCGCAGAAATGAGGCCTGCAACTGTCACAAATACCACTATTCCTAGGGGCATCAAAATGGGACTCAGCAAGATCAACACAGGCGCTAGAACTATCAAACATATTACAATTCCTGCCACACAAAGCCCCGCCAAAAGCAGTAAATTTGCACAAGATGTAAACAGAGTTAGAAAACCCAAAACATGAATCGAATCCGGTGGATGGTCTCTGATATTACTCAGACCAGGTACACATCTCAAAATCTCTGTTAACCCGCCATGGAAATTAGGCATCTTAAGGTCCCAGAAATCCAACATGGCTCTAAAGTTATCTACTTATTTGGATTTGGTTATCCTCCAATTCAAAACAAAACGTAGCTTTTAAAACTCTGGGGATTTCCTTTTTTTCCTTTGGCTGCAATTGCTTTGTTATATAGCCTACTTTTTATCTGATTTAGTATGTTATTTCAAAAAGAATATTTCTCTCTTCTCTTAAACAAGTCTTGCAATATTCTTTCTCTGTTTTTATTTTTAATGATTTCAGCATATTTTTTTTCATAAAAATCTATACAAAATTATTTTCCAATAATTTTATAAAATGATTTAATTATTATATTATTTAAAATTAGTTTAAATTCATATTTTCAATAAAGTAATTTTTAAATTGATATAAAAAATGTATTATAAATATTTAATTTTAATTTTTAATTTCTTTTATTTAACTGAAATTACTTTATTATATATATTTTATCTAATTTTATCTACTATGTTAAAAGGAATATTTCTTCCTTCTTTAGACAAGAAAGTCTATATTTTTTTACCTCATTTCGTCTTCTATATTAAAAGGAATATTACTTCCTTCTTTTGGACAAGGAACACTATACTTTTTATCTGATTTTGTCTACTATGTTAAAATGGATATTACTTCCTTCTCTTGGATATGAAAGTCTATACCTTTTATCTGATTGTATCACTCTAAAAATTGAATTCCATGTGTTTTATATCTTCCTAATCCAATTTGATTTTGACTAATTTTAACCACAAGCTATGTACTCTACCTAGAACTCCATCCTTTTTCTCTTGTGTGTCATGCTTTGCAATTGAAAGATTTGATTGTTACCCACCTTTCCCTTTTTGAAAAATAATGTGCACCTTAAACATGGTTTGGGCTCAAATTGAAAGCTCACATGATAAGAATTTGAAGACAAAATATTTTCTTGTCATTTCATCTTCTTGCATATTCAATCTCAATGAAACCATCCATTTTAAAATGATCACAATGGTTATAAAATCACCTCTATTGAAACTAATAATTTCATTATTACCAGATGATAGTTACAAAATTATGATCACAAAAAACACCCGCTTCAAAAACCGTTTGAGATACTAGTGGTAATCTCATCTCTTCTCCTCAGAAGTAGAGTTTAACATTCATTCAAATGATTTGCATTAACTCAACCTTTCCCATATTCCCCGCAGCTAAAAACAGGGTACAAGTACAGAGCAAATTCAGTGCGAAGCAAAATCAAGACAAACCCTCTAATTAAAGGATACATATATGAAGCGTCAAACAACAGCTATGTATTGTACAGGTAGTTGGTATGTGAGAAAGGCTACAATTGAAAAGTTGATGGCATCTGTTTACTTAGAAGAAGCAGTTGGAAGCATTCATAACTGTCATGCTAAAGATGACTTTCTTTTACAACCTTTCTTAAGCATGGACAAGACACGCGAACTGTTTGACAGAATTCCTCAAAGAGATGTCATCTCATGGAATGCCATGATTTCATGATATGCACAAAACGGATTCGTCAATTAAGTCTTTGGAAACTCTTAGCGAATCTAATTGGCAGGTGTAAAGTCAAATTTCCCAACCTTTGCCAGCATCCTTCCTTCCTGTACCAAAATGGGAGTTTTAGAACATGATATAGACATCCATCAAAGCATTAGTCAGATGTTGTTGCCACTGCCATGGTAGACTGGAAGCATAGACAATGCACGTGAACTGTTTGACATAATGCCTCAAAGAGATGCAAGGATCGCAGGATAAGCATAGAATGGATTTTGCGAGGATGATCTCAAAATCATTGAATTAATGAAGCACTCTGGAAAATATCCTGACATTGTAAGCAAATCCTTCCATGTGCACGCAGCCATGCAGGTTTAGCGGATGAGAGCTTAGATACTTCAATTACATGAATAACCCTTATTGCATTACACCTCAGCTGATCATTGTGTAAATGGTGCCCCTGCTGACCTTGAATTCATCCTAAGTTAATTGTATTATCGTGTGTCTATGGTAGTGGTCCATTTGAAATTAAATTACACATTGTATGTTATTTATATAAGTGCATGCATCTTGTTTCTTATTTATAGTTAAATATTTCTAAAGTTACTTCACATTTCTTTTTTGTGAGATTGATAAAGATTTGTGAATTCTCAAATATTTTTCAATTGAATTTGATTTCAACCTATTTAATTTTAATTAGAAATAAACTATTATAATTTATATGTGAAGAAGTAATAAAAATATTACAGTTATTTTTTATGTTGTAATTAGTAGTGTAAACACCTAAAATATTCCTTAGGCCTATTCATCATCACTAAATGTATCACCTATTCCCTAGTTGACCAATTTTATCACCTAGACCTACATTCCATCACCTAATTCTAATTAACATAGGACTTATCCCTTTCACCTAAAGTCCATAACTCAATTAAATAATAAACCATCCCTTTTCTATATCATCACAATAAATAGTTAATTAATTATATGTTCCACCTATTATCCACCTTACCCATGTGACTAAAATAATTAAATAATATTATTATTTAATTAGGCCTATTTTCCCTCACAACCTTCCAAGAATAACAAGGGACCTAGGAACACTTGTCCTTGAGCTCCCATTATTCTCTCAGCTTGACCCTAGAATCTAGTCTCCCTAGATGCACATGTCCATAACTTCCCTCATGTCCTTAACCAATTATTAAACTTAGTAAATTCATCCTAGTCATGCACATTCTAACTACCTTATCTCCACCCTCCATCTCCTCCTAGATCCTAAGGAATTCCTCTCAACCATTCTCCACCCTTGATCTCATAATCAGATCTTGGGCATCCATTTCCCATCCCAAAAATCTGTAAATTCAGTTATCCCCTTGTCTAAAATCCAATAATCATTCAAGCTAAGTATATGCTACCAAAATTAGTATCATTCAAGCAAGGAGCATCGAAATTCTAATACTTTCAAGGAGCAAATCAAATCAACAATGGAAGTTTATTGTAACTTTTGAGTTTATTACTTATGTTATTGTATTGTTTTTCTTTCATTGTTGAGCTCCATTTGAGGGTTGTGATAGTTTAGAATAGAGAATTTTACATTGCATTTTATTATAATTCTATTTCTAAATTAGAACTTACAAGTAGATATGCATGGCAATTGAAAAACTTGCATAATAAGGTCTAAATATTGACATTATAGAGAAGAGAACAATATTTGATAAATGCAAAAGTAGGGTTTGAAGGTAGTTGGAAGAAAGATAAATAGGGAATTTTATAAGTGGTAAAGAGTCACCATAAGTTCAAAACAACAAGAACTCAAAATGATTGTGGGCTATACAAATTTCATAGAAAACACAAAGGGAGACATCCATATAATTAAAAAGAGTATTACAATTATATTGATAAGATGGTCCAACTGACTACTTAATTCATTTTTGGAATAAAAATGACAATAAAGTTTCCATTTTTTATGATCTGATTAATTATGTATTGGCCGCATACCTAACAATTGCTAGTGAATAATAAATCCCTTATGCCACATCTAAAGGTTTTTCACTATCGTGTAAGGCCCAACCTTGGTTATTATTCTTATGGGACCTTTCCTTCCATTGGCCCTAATGTTACTAGATAGTTGAATCTATTGGTGAACCTTGTTACTCCCTTTCAAAAATATCATCCCTAGAATGAACCTAATAGATAATTCTTTAGATTAAAAACTTTATATTATAAGTATTTATTGTTGTTAAGGTTTGGCATGATTGCTAGTTGATTATCCTTTTAGTGCTAATCCTATTATATCTTGTATAAATACCAAAATGTGGCTACATGCTTGTATAATTGTTGTCTAATATATGTCTATAGTTGAATTATAAGTTTCATTCAACATGTAGTTGTGACAAGTTATGAGATAATTATGCTAATCCTAGTAAATTCTTAATGATTCTTACACAAATATTTGAGTTATATTATGTTATATTGAGTATATGTGAATGTTAATCCTAGTGGAAGAAAAAATTCTTAAGGTGAGATTTTTTGTGTTTTTATTGTTATCTTAGGATCCCAACCTAAGTACCTATAGATAGGGAACTTTCCAAAAGGTGTAGAGAGTTCCTTGGGTTTTTAAAAGGAAACTTATGGGTGCTCTTGAAAATATTTCCCATGTGAAGGCATAGATGTTTGGCTCAAGACACCAAGTTGCTCATGAATTTATGAAGTTTTGGATGGAAAAGTAGATGGATTAAAGGGAAGTAGTTTAATTGGTTGAGTATAATGGATGAGGGTGATGGTATGTTCCTTGGTTATGTCATCTACCAAGGTTCAAATCCTTGATACCCCTCAATCCTCATCCCTTGGCTAAAAAAATTGACTAATGCCCCAATCTAAATTTGAAATAAAACCTTCATCAAAACATCAAGAAAATAATCTAATGGTCACTTTTTAACCATAAAAAAAATTGAATTAAATTACATTATCTAAAATATTTCCAAAATTTGGGGTGGTGGGCCTAGGTCAATTACCTAAAGCATCTTGTTGCAGGCAAGAGGTCACGAGGTCTAGTCTGCCCACGATCCTCATGGTACTGGAGGGTGTGTCGCGCCAGTGCCACCAATCACATGAAAAAAGGTTTACCAGGTGCATTGCGGTTTATAGGGGGATGAATACCCAATTGATTCCTACAATCTAAAAAATATATTTCCAAAAATTATTTAAATCTCGTCTTATTTTATAAATTAAATGATATTTGATGAAATTATTATTATTTGTTTATTGTTGACATATATATTTATAATAAGAAAATAACAACATATATTGGTGCTTTAGGCATATAAAAGAAACAAATTAGCAAACTAAAAAATAGATCTAACTATATAAAATAAATTAATCAAAAATTAATATTTAGTTTCTAACAATATTTGAGTTTACCATAGAAAGATTCCTATAAACTATTATTATGAACATTATAAGCATGATGAAAGTAGATGATCTAACCTAAAATCATCAACACTAACATAAGAAGAAGATGACGATGACTAAACTCATTTAGTAACATTTGCTCCCTTGGCCTTCAATTCCTTATTATGTGTTTGCAATAGATTGCTTGTATTCACTAAGACTGATTGTGGCCTCAAAAACTTGACATTATTTGTAATAGTAAAATTATCAAACAATTTTCTCCCCTCTTTATTATTGTTATTATTATACAAATGCCTTGGACTATAGAGTGGATTGTAATGCACCTTCTATCCTTCATTATCTGGTTTTTCGATAATTTTTCAAACTCAAGCAGTTTGATGTAGCCTATCAAAATTCATAAGAGCCACTAATATTTTCTTTGTTGTAGAGAAATAAAAATATCAAAAGAAAAATCCATCTATGAAAATATGCTTCCAATAACAATACAAGATCTAACAACGTGCCTTTCTAGACTATAATAATAGAAAAATCACCAAGTCTAATTTCATCCTCTCTAACTATGTATATACAAACAAATAACCAAATAAAAACCCAAAGCATCCAAAAAGAAAGTTGCCAAGTTGTTAACCTTGAGGAAAAAGTTGCATAGATAAAAAGCAATGGGGTGATCCCACAATAGTGGTTTAGAATTTTTGGCCAAACTCGACACTGAAATTATTATTTTTAACTAAATCTTCACTTTTAGGCACCTATAGTGGCTAAACCATGAGGAATTTGAAGATGATGCAAACTATAGTTTCGTGACATTTTGTCTGTAGATTCTAAATAATTTTTTTTCAAAAATTTTAGAATTATATTGCACTTCTTTCTCCATCTCCCTCGAAAATAAGTTTTTTTCAAAAAACAACATTTTAAAAAAGTGATGCTCACTGTATAATGCATAACTTGTTTTCCATGAAGGATAAAATTATAATTCTTTTGAATTTAGATTTATAACTCTAATATCTAGTGCTTCCACTTGGTTAGATAGTTCTTGATTGAATATTTTTTCTTTAATCAAGTTTCAAGGTCAAACTAATTACAATTCAGACATAGCGTGACCGTATAACTCGTAACTTTTTTTTATATGAATCGAAATTAAATTTATTTATTTTTGTTGGATCAAGGACTTCAATATCTAGTGCGCTCATATTTTTAATTTTTTTTTTGATAATCTGCTATTTTTCCATATGTGCAGAACAAAGAGATTGATTTTCATTGAAAAACCTACATTCAAAAAAATAAAATATGACAATAAAATTAAATTTAATTAAAATTATACTTTTTTGGAAGCTTATAATAAGGACTTCATACTTACAAAAAAATAACTTTTAAATGAATTTATTTGATCCCTCTGTTATAGGTGTAAATGAGACTCTGTTATAGGTATAGTTTAAATCTAGCAAGGTTCTATCCAAGGGGGCTTGGTCTAAGGTGGCTTGATCAAACCCTCTTCAATTAGAATCCTTTAAATGGAAAATTTCAAGGCTTAAATCATTATATTTTCTAAAAATATGTGATTTTAGCAAAAATCAGGATCTCTCAAAAAGTGTAAACCACTATTGTGGCAACACCCAATGGCATGGATAACACATCAAACTATCAAAATATATACATTGAATATATAGGTAGATTTAAATGTATTTTACATTGTTTAAATAAAAAATTAACGCAACAATATCTTGTATTCACCACTTAAACAAATATAGGAAAAAATGCAACATGTTTGTGTATGGGTACACATGCATGCAATTTTTTTGACAAATTTTAGTGTTCATTTTATTTCCTTGGAAGTAGGAGGTGGCTATAAACTACAGCAATAGTAAGATTATGTGGTTATTTTTCCTTATATCTATAACTCTTGAGAAAATCCGCATAATTCTTTTTTTCAAGGATATAAATTTTATCTTGTTCCCACTCATCTGTCATGGAATTTAGGTTGGTTTGAGACAATCAATGAATTCATATAAATTTCTAGAAGCAACCTGGTTGAATCCATTCATTGTGAAAAATGGCGATGCAAATAGAGAGACTCAACCCCAAATGAAATGAATAGTTGATCTACTGGACTAATGTAGCTTGTTCTAAACCCAACTACCCAACTTGTGATTAAATTTTATAGTAGGATCACTAATCTATACTTTGCATGCCTAGTTTCATGTAGGAGCTAAAATATGGGAAGTATTTAGTGTTGGTGTAAATAGGTGTTTTATCTAACTAGTTAATTAGTGGGTCCTATTTACATGTTAAGTTTACTTAGGTCATAGGAGGGAATCTTTCTAGAAGGTGTTAGTTTTCATTATCTAATCTTATCTTATCTTTTGAATTTTAATATTTGTGTCCCAAGTCATCTAATATTAGGATTAAGACACATCATGATCCCGTTTAATCCTAATGTGTCACCTTGGCTATATAACTAGGTGGTCTCATGTGTAACATGAATAATTGCTATCATTTGCATCCTTTGATAGAATAGCATTATTCAAGATTTCATAGTTGATCTTCTCTTATGCTTTCATGAAGTTCCTACATCTTGGGTGGCTATAATCTTCAACCAAATCTTGCATGGTGTAAAGTATTCTATAACAAATCTTAATGGTATCAAAAATTTATGGGATTGCTTCATGTTAGTCTTTATTGAGAGATATAGGTTTCAAATCTTGGTGGATCTTGAAAATTTAAGTGTGCTCTTCTCTTGCATCAAATGATGACCTGGAGAGTAAGAATAGCTTGAAATAAATACCAAATTTAGGGGCTTCTTCTCTATGGCTTTGTATTGTAGGTTCAAATCAAAGTTTGTTGGTACAAATTTGAGCTCATAATTGAGTTTAAAGGGTTCAAGAAAGTTATTTTTCCTTCTTTTTTTTTCCAATTCAAACATATGAGGCCATATCTATGAGAGTTTGAAGCTAAAGAGTGGTTTCTTGATCTAGAAGGTAGCAACAATTTTAGAGCATTTTAGGTCAAAGTAGTGTTGGCAGATGGTCGATGTTCCCCTTGATATTTGTGACATGGACTAACCACCTCTTGTGGATTTGTTAACTCTGGCAGTTGTATCAAGCATTAACTAGATGATCTTTTGGTGCAATGACAACTATAGGGCCAACAATTAGTATCAGATCCAAAGGCTTCAGGTTCAAATCCCATTAGGTAATGCTGAGGGGGAGATTGTTGGTAGATGGTCGACGCTCCCCTCAGGATTCATGACATGGAATAACATCTGCCTTGGATCTGTTAACTCTGGTAGCTATATCAGGCATCAACAAGTGGATCTTTTGGTGCAACAACAACTATATGGCCAACAAGTAGACCCTGTCATTACATCTCTTAGGCCAAAAAACCCAAAGATTGATTGTCAAATCACCAAAATATGAGCATTTGACCCCAACTTTAGAGGAAAAATTTGATCTCCTTCACCATCTGTACACTCGTATGACTATCATAATTGCATAGTACAGTGTCCAAAGGAAAAATCGTAGATTGCAGGTGAAAAAAATTAATTAAAAAACAGAGAATTTATTAAAAAGTTTTTTAAAATTTATATATATATAATCGTAGGTACTACTTGCATAATACGTACATAGACAACATAGCATCAGACAAGTACTTGCACTTGTAGATGCAACCACGTGGCACTACACCATAGGTCGTAGGCCTTTAAACTCGTTATTCTTTGCCTCTTGCAAATCAGATGCCTTGGAGAATATTTTGGCACATATCCACAAATCCCAAGCAACAAACTAAGAATATTCAAAGCATCTGGGAAGATTTCGACACCATCATCATGTATAGAATATTTTGAGTATATCAGTCCAAAAAATATTATGTGTAGGGGAAGATGTATTTTAGTATCCCATAATCTATTGACATCAACAACCCCTTTGGATATTTGGCCCCCCTCTCTATTGCAATCTTTATTTTGGCAGTTTGACTTCAAATGACCATAACTCACTCATCCGACCTCCTTTTCTTGAGATTTTTTATTTATTTAGGGTAGAAATTTATTCTCTTCATACTGGTACAATTGGTTTTTTATTTTTGTGTTTGGTGCTTCCATAAATTATAGATTTTCATAGTTGTTGCCAAGTCTTTCTCATTTTAGGAACTTTTAGGGCTTTCTTCTTGCTCCTACAATAACATTTTTGGGCGATTTTTTTGAAAGTGCATAAATTTTATTTTACTTTGCAATGGTGTGATCAGATTGATCTCATTGTATATATTTTTTTATTTTGAGCTTATGGCCAATTTTAGCATCTATAAGAACTTAGATCAATCCCACTTAATTGTTTTTGCAAGTGGCAAATGTAATCACACTAAGTATAAATTACCAAAATCATATATTGTTGGGGGTTTATTGATTAAGTAATTTTGGGGGGTAATCTTGCAGTGGTTGATTGCTTTCTTTTGCTTGTTGTGTGTTCTTGCAATGGAGAAATCTTAAATAAAGCTCTTAACTCCATATAATTATGCTTCATGGAGAAAATAAATATGGAATTATCTATTGATGAAGTGTTATCTAGAATATATAAAGGAAACTAAATTACTTAACCTATTAATGCTAAAGAATTGGAAAAATGGGAGCTTGATCATGAGAAAAAACTTGGATGCATATGTTCATTAGTCTCATTTGATTTACAATTTCATGTTGAATAATGCAAAGCACCTAAATAGGCTTGGGAGGATTTTGAACTAGCATATATATCTTAAATGCATATAATCTAAAAATAGATATTATGTAACGGGGAATTGGATTGATGGAAATATGGCAATGGAAACAAATGAATGGAATCAAAACAACATAAATCTCAACCTGCTCATAAAATGCTATTGTAAAGCAATGAATTCAATGAACAATGTTAGCATAAATTTGAGAACATAAATGAATTCAAAACATTACAATTTTACCATCCCATGTCAAAGTGTATTTGTATTGATAACAAATATTTGGTTGCTTGATCAATACGAAGCCTCCATTATTGTTGAAAGCTTTAGAGGTAGCAGTAGTGTTGATTTCAAATGAAATGTGCTAAATATGCTTCAATGGCCGATTTGACATGACCTCTCCATAAATTCTCTAGATTATTTGATTGTATTTGAGAAGGAAGGAGGTTGTTTAATAGATTTTCAGTTTTTAGATTAACAATTGAGATGCAACAATGAAAGATCATGATCAATAGTTGAGAACCATTGAGAGGAAAGAGATTGATCAATTAACTCCTTTGATTGATAAAATTAAGGATTTTAATTGAATATTTAGTGGGATTAGATTGAATGATTTGTGGGACTGAAGAAATCAAATTGAGTGTTTAGTGGGATTGAAGAAGTCAATTTGAGTTAAGAAATAGATTGAGAAATTAGTGGTCATGATTTATTCAATCAAGATATGTGAGGATGTATTTAATAATTTATTAATGTTGGAGATGAATGTGTAAGTTGCATTTGACTTTAATAAATAAAGATATATTTATTTGTTGACCAATGTTGAGTGGTTTTGGGGAAATTGAATAATTGATTTAATTATTTAAATTTGGAAAAGGGAAAGTGGCTTAATTAAATAATTAATGAAAACTATATTAACTTAGATGAATAAGGAATGTTAGAGACATAATTGAATAATTAATTTTTATTTAATTAATCTAGAGGAATAAGGTTATATTAAGTGATGAAATAGTGAATTAATTAAATAATTCGAGATTATTTAATTAATAGAGGAAAATAGGGTTAATGATGCAAATAATGTTAAAAAGGGGATTAATGATGTTAATGAAAGTGATGTTGATAATAGAAAATTCAATTGAGGATGTGTGATATGTGTTAAGCCATTTTTATAGATAAATTAGTATAGGAAATTCAAAATTGATACTTATGGATCTTTTAAATAGATATAAATAACATATCTATACTAATATAGAAATGAAAGTAAATATAATCATTTATGTACCAAAACCACATAATATTAAACTTATGTTAATTTTACCTCTTACAATTTTTTATTAATCATTATATTGAATCATTCAATGGAAACCTTATATTAATACAAAAACTAAATATATAACAATTCAAAATAATGTTTATATAATAATATTTTTATTTCCATTTTTTAAATATAACAATAGTTTTATTAAAAAAAATAAAAAAATAAAACAATTCTTATGATATAATAAAATTGAAAAAATACCAATATCAATTCAATTTATATCAACATATTTAATAAATCATCAAATCTTAAAACTTTTCAATTTGCTCTAACATTGACATATGAATGCTTCTTTTACTTTTGTTTTGAGAGAGCTTATGCAAATATCTTTTTTTTTGTATGTATGTGATTGTTTTATTTTATTCTCCTCACAGATTTGCTGAAATTGTGAACTTTCCCAATTTGTCCATACTACAGAAAAAATATATAAAAAATTCCATGTAACTTGACATTTGCACATGGTATTAAGAATGTTGGCTTCTAGACTGTTTTTCCATGTTTGTATGTTTAAAGTTAGAGAAAATGGTTAGCTTTTCTTATAGTTGTGATATATTTTTAATTTTGAATCCATCTGTGTGAGAAGTACCATCAAAAATTCATGCAAAAAATAGTCAATTGGATCTACCTATAAAACCCTCTACATAGACAAAGCATGCACAAAATAATTAATTGGCTCGACCTACAAAGTGCTAGCCACATAGTCTTTGTATCGCTCGGGAAGAATAGAAAACACAGACTTCAATCAATTCTTTACTTTTCTCTACAACACCCAAATGAATAGTATAGAATGGTGTAGAATTTTAAGTTCTTATTTCTTTTAAACCAAACAAGAACAATCCCCTAAAATGGAAGTATGCTCAACTACAATCAAATTTAGTCCATTCCATCCCTTGATGTCCATGAAGTCAACCAAAGGATATCTTGATTTCCACTATGTGGTTGATGTCAAAGATCTTTGTATTGTTTTCACAATTTCATGAAGCTACTCTCCTCCAAGAACACCTCATCAAAGATACTATAATCTTTGATCATCTTCCACAAGTAATCTTCGAACTTCTCAAGGATTTCTATCTATGGGTCATTATTGACTTGATATTGAAGATTTCTTACACCAAGTTCTTTTACATGACACCAAAAGAAAAAGTCTTTAGTTAAGCATGCAAACTTTGTGTAGGGCTTCTTTCCTCTGCCACTGTGAGTTTTCTATTTCTCTTGCATCCATTTCTCATCCAATATTGATAGATAATTTTGACTATTCCCATGTCTACTATCAATTTGATAGTAGTTTGCAATATCCAAAGACTCCACAAGTTTCTTATATACATTGCCAACATTTTAATCCATTTATTTTGGGATTGGAAGTCATTGGGTAGTTCATGCTTCTCCACCATCCTAGCTTTTTTATTCCAAATAATTGTTTTCTATCGTGTAACTCTTGCATACCTTCTGATGCAAGTGCTAGTTTATTAATCATTATATTGAATCATCCAATGAAAACCATATATTAATACAAAAACTAAATATATAATAATTCAAAACAATGTTTATATAATAATATCTTTATTTCCATTTTTTAAATATAACAATAATTTTATGAAAAATAAAAAAATTAAGCAATTTTCATGTTATAGTAAAATTGAAAAAATACCAATATACATTCAATTTATATTATCATATATTAATAAATGGTGAAATCTTAAAAAAAATTAAACAAACAATTTGCTAACTATTTACATGAAACATTATAAACAGTTTTCACAGGGCATAGGTAGATGGCCTTAGATTACACAGATACAATTTACACCAATAAGACATGCTGCAATCTTTTCTATCTTTTTATCATCTTGATGATGATGATAGATCATGTAATATGATCTGAAATCTTGATAATTAAAATATTACACACAATTTGTCTAGAAATCTTCAACGCTATAATACAAACCAAGAAAATACAAATACTATCTATTAAAAACCCCAGCTTTAAACTGCACTGACCAAAACCATCCTTCTAAAAGGAGAAAGCCATGCATATGGCCAGGGTGTTGAGAATTAAATAAAAGTGCAGTTAAGCTCCTGGTGCAGTGGTCAACATAGCTGCCAATCTTCAGGAAGAGCCGGAGGAGCTTCAGCAGGGGGAAATAATCGTACGGCGATTAAAAGGAGGAGCTTCAGCGGGAGCAAACTCCCGAGGAGAATCGGAAATGCCGCCATTCACATAGTTATAAAGCCATCTAATACCCAAAATTAGTGCCACTCCAAAAATACCCGTAGAAATGAGGCCTGCAACTGTCACAAATACCACTATTCCTAGGGGTACCAAAATGGGACTCATCAAGATCAACACAGGCGCTAGAACTATCAGACATATTACAATTCCTGCCACACAAAGCCCCCCCAAAAGCAGTAAATTTGCACATGATGTAAACAGAGTTGCAAAACCCAAAACATGAATCGAATCCGGTGGATGGTCTCTGATATTGCTCAGACCAGGTACACATCTCAAAATCTCAGGTAATCCGCCATGGAAATTAGGCATCTTAAGGTCCCAGAAACCCAACGTGGCTCTACAGTTACCTACTTATTTGGATTTGGTTATCCTCCAATTCAAAACACAACGTAGCTTTTAAAACTCTGGGGATTTCCTTTTTTACATTTGGCTGCAATTGCTTTGCTATATAGCCTACTTTTTATCTGATTTAGTCTGTTATTTCAAAAAGAATATTTCTCTCCTCTTAAACAAGTCTTGGAATATTCTTTCTCCATTTTTATTTTTAATGATTTCAGCATATTTTTTTTCATAAAAATCTATACAAAACTATTTTTCAATAATTTTATAAAATGATTTAATAATTATATTATTTAAAATTAGTTTAAATTCATATTTTCAATAAAGTAATTTTTAAATTGATATAAAAATGTATTATAAATATTTAATTTTAATTTTTAATTTATTTTATTTAACTGAAATTACTTTATTATATATATTTTATCTAATTTTATCTACTATGTTAAAAGGAATATTTCTTCCTTCTTTAGACAAGAAAGTCTATATTTTTTTTTATCTCATTTCTTCTTCTATGTTAAAAGGAATATTACTTCCTTCCTTTAGACAAGGAACACTATACTTTTTATCTGATTTCGTCTACTATGTTAAAATGAATATTACTTCCTTCTCTTGGATAAGGAAGTCTATACCTTTTATCTGATTTTGTCTACTATGTTAAAAGGAATACTACTTTTCTCCCTTAGACAAAGAAGTATCCAATATTCTTTCTCTACCATTTATTAAATTGATTTTAATATATATATTTTTCTTCTCATAAAAATTTGTACTCTATAAAAATAATTCTTAATAATTTATAAAATGATTTAATTCAAGTATCACTTATTATTATTTTTAACTTTTTGTATTAATCAAAACTGAAGTATTACAAAAAATTCATAATTAATTTAAATTCATATTTTTAATATCAATATATTATAAAAAAAATAAAATAAAATTGAAATAAAGACTTGAAAAATTCATTGAAATATTCAATCATTATTTTCTATTCTTTTTAATAGTAATATGAAAAGAGAAAACAATTTATTTTGATTTTAATCTTTTTTACTGAAGTTTTGAAGGCACAAAGAATATTAGAATCACTTTATTTTGAATTATAGTTTGTAGGTTTCTATTAATATTTTGAATTTTTTTTCTTACTATTTTCAAATATTTTCAAATATTTTCAAATAAGATATTTGAAATTGGTGCATGATTATGCTTGTGAAAATTATTAATTAAAATTCAATTTCACTTGTATTATGTTAATTAAATTTTGTTCCAAATGATAGTGGAAATATTTAGAGTTAAAAATAGACTATGCATTTAAAGTATTGAAAGATGATTCGTACCAAACATGAACAAAAGCAAATGACATTATAAATAGACTCATCATGGAAACATGAGGTGAGGAATACACATTGTTTAAGATTTTCACATAATGTAGAAGCAATTATATATGTGAATAATTCATTCCATGTGTTTTATATCTTTTGAGTCCAATTTGATTTTGACTAATTTTAACCACAAGCTATTACTCTACCTAGAACTCCATCCTTTCTCTTTTGTGTGTTATGCTTTGCAATTGAAAGATTTGATCGTTACCCACCTTTCCCTTTTTGAAAAGTAATGTGCACCTTAAACATGGTTTGGGCTCAAATTGAAAGCTCACATGATAAGAATTTGAAGACAAAATATTTTCTTGTCATTCCATCTTCTTACATTCAATCTCAATGAAACCATCCGTTTTAAAATGTTCACAATGGTTATAAAATCACCCTTATTGAAACTAATAATTTCATTATTAACAGATGATAGTTCCAAAATTATGATCACAAAAAACACCCGATTCCAAAACCGTTTTGAGATACTACTGGTAATCTCATCTCTTCTCCTCGGAAGTAGAGTTTTGAACATTCATTCAAATGATTTGCATTAACTCAACCTTTCCCATATTCTCTGCAGGTAAAAACAGGGTACAAGTAACAGAGCAAATTCAGTACGAAGCAAAATCAAGAGAAACCCTCTTATTAAAGGATACAGATATGAAGCGTCAAACAACAGCTATGTATTGTACAGGTAGCTGGTATGTGAGAAAGGCTACAATTGAAAAGTTGATGGCATCTGTTTACTTAGAAGAAGCCGTTGGAAGCATTCATAACTGTCGTGCTAAAGATGACTTTCTTTTACAACCTTTCTTAACCATGGACAAGACACGTAAACTGTTTGACAGAATGCCTCAAAGAGATGGTCATCTCATGGAATGTCATGATTGCATGATATGCACAAAATGGATTCGTCAATTAAGTTTTTGGAAACTCTTAGCGAATCTAATTGGCGGGTGTAAAGTCAAATTTCCCAACCTTTGCCGCATCCTTCCTTCTTGTACCAAAATGGGAGTTTTAGAACATGATATAGACATCCATCAAAGCATTAGTCAGATGTTGTTGCCACTGCCCTGGTAGACTGGAAGCATAGACAATGTACGTGAACTGTTTGACATAATGCCTCAAAGAGATGCAAGGATCGCAGGATAAGCATAAAATGGATTTTGCGAGGATGCTCTCGAAATCATTGAATTAATGAAGCACTCTGGAAAATATCCTGACATTGTAAGCAAATCCTTCCGTGTGCACGCAGCCATGCAGGTTCAGTGGATGAGAGCTTAGATACTTCAATTACATGAATAACCCTTATTGCACTACACCTTCAGCTGATCATTGTGTAAATGGTGCCCCTGCTGACCTTGAATTCATCCTAAATTAATTGTATTATCTTGTGTCTATGGTAGTGGTCCATTTGAAATTAAATTACACATTGTAAATTAAGTATGTTATTTATATAAGTGCATGCATATTGTTTCTTATTTATAATTAGATATTTCTAAAGTTACTTCCCTTTTCTTGGTGAGATTGATAAAGATTTGTGAATTCTCAAATATTTTTCAATTTAATTGATTTCAATCTATTTAATTTTAATTAGAAATAAATTATTATAATTTATATGTGGAGAAATAAAAATATTACAATTATTTTTATGTTAGTAGATATGTGTGACACTTGAAAAACATGCATAATAAGGTCTAAAGATTGACATTACAGAGAAGAAAATAATATTTATATATGCAAAATAGTGTTTGAAGGTAGTTGGGAGAGGGTTAAATAGGAAATTTTATAAGTGATAAAGAGTCACTATAAGTTAAAAACAACAAGAACTCAAAATGATTAAGGCTATAAAAATTTCATAGAAAACACAAAGGAAGACATCCATACAATTAAAAAGAATATTACAATTATATTGATAAGATGGTCCAATTGACTAATTTATTCATTCAAGTGGCAAATATAAAAATCAAAATAAAGGTTAAATTCCATTTATTAAGAATTGATTAATTATGTCGAAGGCATTCCCTCTAGTAGATCTTCGAGATTGACGGTTTTGAGTGTTCAAGAGGCATGCAAGATGACTAAACAAATCTCAGTTGTTCATGATTTTTCACCATTTTTCAGTTGTTTTTTGTCATTTTTTTGTTGCTTTCCCTGCCGCTATTGGTTTTTGCTCCGCCAAACTCTTCCTCGTTGGTATTGACCTATCACTTCTCCAATTTGACAAGCTACAACATGAAAATAAGGTTTCGACGAGGGTTTTAGAGTATGTTTATTAAAATGAAAATTACGACATATCCTACTAATGAGCATATTTAGGTTTTTAACATTATGACATCCTTCACCCTATGTAGTTAAGTATATATTAGCATAATTAATATATAATACATATTTTATGTAACAAAAAATAAATTATAATTCATATAATTATACTTATTATTATTAAATATATTATATTTTCTAATAAAATTATTAAATACATATATAAAATTATTATAATTAATAATTAATAATTATTATAGTTTTATATGGTACAAAAATTTAACATAACAATAATACAAAATGTAATTAATATACAATAAATATTTTATATAATACAAATTAAACTATATTTAATATAATCATATCTATTATATATATAATAGTATATATAAATTATATTATTATTATATATCCCTCCTTTTCTTCCTATCTCTCTCTCCCTTTCTCTTCCCATATATCTCTATTTCTCTCTTTCTCTTCTCATATATCTCTATCTCTTCCTACTTCTCTCTCCCTCTATCTCCCTCTGTTCCTCTCTCCCTCTCTCCATCTTTATGTATCTATATGTAATTCTCTTTTTCTATCTCTTTGTCTCTCTCTCCCTCTCCCTATATCTCCTTATATATCTATCTCTCTATCACTTTATCTCACCATCTATATCTCTCTATCTCTCCCTCTCCCTCTCCCTCTTCCTTTATATCTCTCTATCTCATCTTCTCTATCTATCCCTCTATCTCTCTGAGCTATCTCTCTCTGTCCCTCTTTTTTATCTCTCCCTCTCTCCCCCTCTTCTTTCTCTCCATCTTCTACCCATCTCTTTCTCTCTCCCCCTCTTCTCTCGCTTGTTCCTCAACCTATCTCTCTCCCTCTCTTCCCTTTTTCTTTATCTCTCCCTTCTCTACCTATCTCTCTCCCTTTCTCTCCCTCCCTCTCTCTATCTTTCCACATCTCTCCATCCTTTTCTCCTTCCTATCCCCTATCCAACTCTCTATCTTTACCTCTTTCTCCCTTTCTCTTCCCATATCTCTCTTTCTCTATTACCATTATCTTTATCTCTCCCTACTTCTCTCCCTATCTCCTCTCTCTATATCTCCTTATATCTCTATCACTATATCCTCTATCTCACCATCTATAACTCTCCATATCTCCCTCTCCCTCTTCCTCTGTATATCTTTATCTCTCCCTCTCTATCTATATGTGCTATCTCCCTCTCTCTCCCATCTTCTTCTATCTTCCTCTCCATTCCCTCTCTCCCCCCTCTTCTTTTTATCCCTCTTCTACCTATCTCTCTTCCTCTCTCCTCTTCTCCCTCTTCCTCCTCAACCTATCTCTCTTCCTCTCTCCCCCTCTTCTCTATTTCTCCCTCCTCTACCTATATCTCTCCCTTTCTCTCCATCCCTCTCTCTCTATCTCTCCCTATCTCTCCATCCCTCGCTCCTTCCCTATCCCCCTATCTATCTCTCTATCTCTACCTCTCTCTCCCTTTCTCTTCCCATATATATTTATCTCTCTATTTATCTTCCCATATATCTCTATCTCCCTACTTCTCTCTATGTTTGTCTATCTCTTTGTCTCTCCCCCTCTCCTCTCTCTATATCTCCTTATATCTCTATCTCTCGATCACTCTATCTCATCATCTATAGCTCTCTATTTCTCCCTTTCCCTCTCCCTATATCTCTCTATCTATTTGTCTCCCTCTTCCTCCCTCACTCTATCTCCATCTCTACCTCTATTTTCCTCTCTCCCTCTCTCTCGCCCTCCCTCTTCCTAGACCTCTATATCTATATCTCTTTGCCTCTCTATCTCTATCTCTCCATATTTCTTCTTCCATCTCTCCCTCTAGCTCTATCTCTCTATATCACTTCCTATCTCAATCTCTATCTTTCTATCTCTCCCTCTCTCCCCCTCTCTATGTATTTATCTCTTCCATATCCATCTATCCCTCTTTCCTCTCCCTCTCTCTCTCTCTTTATCTCTCCCTCTCCTTCTCTCCTCTACATATCCCTCTCCTCCATCTCCATCTCCATCTCTATCTCTATCTTCCTCTCTATCTCTATCTCCTTACCCCTCTCTCTCTCATGCACGTTCTTCCCTTATCTATCTCTCCCTCTTTCTATCCCTATCTCTCACATTCCCTCTATGAACAATGCCTAATAGATCTTCAAGATCGACGGTTTGGAGTGTTCAAGGAGCATGTAAGACGATTAAATGAATCTCATTTGTTCATCATTTTTCACCATTTTTCAGTTATTTTCCACCATTTTTTGTTGCTTTCCTCGTTGCTATTGGTTTTCGCTCCTCCAAACTCTTCCCCGCTAATATTAACGTTTCACTTCTCCAATTTGATGAGTTGCCTCATGAAAATAAGGTTTTGACAAGGGTTTTAGAGTATGTTTATTAAAATAAAAATTATGACAAATCCTAATAATGAGCACATTTAGGTTTTAACATTACAACATCCTTCACCCTATGTAGTTAAGTTATATTAGCATAATTATGACAAATCCTAATAATGAGCACATTTAGGTTTTAACATTACAACATCCTTCACCCTATGTAGTTAAGTATATATTAGCATAATTATGTATAATATATATTTTATATAATAAAAAATAAATTATAATTAATATAATTATACTTCTTATTATTATATATTATATTTTTTAATAAAACTATCAAATACATATATAAAATGATTATAATTAATAATTATTATAATTTTATATCTAGTACAAAACTTAACATATAAATATAATACAAAATATAATTATTATATAATATATATTTTATGTAATGCAATTTAAAGTATATATAATATAATTATATGTATTATTATATAATAGTATATATAAATTATATTATTATTATATATCCCTCCCTTTCTTCCTATCTATCTCTCTATCTCTACCTCTCTCTCCCTTTCTCTTCCCATATATCTCTATTTCTCTCTTTCTCTTCTCATATATCTCTATCTCCCTACTTCTCTCTCCTCTCTTTATATCCCCCCATTTCTCTCTCCCTCTCCATCTTTATGTATCTATTTGTGATTCTATTTTTCTATCTCTTTGTCTCTCTCCCTCTCCCTCTCTCTCTATATCTCCTTATATATCTACCTCTCTATCATTTTATCTCACCATCTATATCTCTCTATCTCTCCCTCCCCCTCTTCCTCTATATTTCTCTATCTTGTCTTCTCTATCTCTCCCTCCCCCCATCTTCTTCTCTCTCTCTCTCCCTCTCTCCCTTCTCTTCTTTCTCTCCCTCTTCTACCCATCTCTTTCCCTCTCCCCCACTTCTCTCTCTTGCTCCTCAACCTATCTCTCTCCCTCTCTCCTCCTCTTCTCTATCTCTCCCTTTCTCTCCCTCCTTCTCTCTATCTCTCCACTTCTCTCCCTCCACTCCCTCAATATCCCCTATCTATCTGTCTCTCTCCCCCTCTCCTCCTCTCTCTATATCTCCTTATACATCTCTTTGTATCATTCTATTGAGCATCATCTATAACTCTCTATATCTCCCTCTCCCTCTTCCTCTATATCTTTATCTCTCCCTCTCTATCTCTTTGAGCTATATCTCCCTCTCACCCCTATCTTCTTCTCTCTCCCTCTCCACATATTCCTCTCGCTCTATTCCCCCTCTTCTTTTTCTCCCTCTTCTACCTATCTCTCTCCCTCTTTTATCTTCTCTCTCTTCCTCCTCAACCTATTTCTCTCCCTCCTCTACCTATCTCTCTCCCTTTCTCTCCCTCCATCTCTATCTATCTCCCCCCTCTCTATCTCTCCCCATCTCTCCCTCCCTATCCCCCTATCTATCTCTCTATATCTACCTCTCTCCCTTTATCTTCCCATATATCTTTATTTCTATTTATCTTCCCATATATTTGTATCTCTCCTTACTTCTCTCTTCATCTATCCATCTCTATTTACTTATCTCTAATTCTCTATGTTTTCAATCTCTTTGTCTCTTTCTCCCTCTCCTCATCTCTCTATATCTCCTTATATCTCTCTCTACCACTTTATCTCATCATCTACATCTCTCTATCTATTTTTTTCCCTCTCCCCCCCTCACTCTATCTCCATCTCTACCTCTATTTTCCTCTCTCCCTCTCTCTCTCTCCCCTCCCTCTTCCTAGACCTCTATATCTATATCTCTTTTCCTCTCTTTCTCTATTTCTCCATATTTCTTCTTCCATCTCTCCCTCTATCTCTATCTCTCTATATATCACTTCCTATCTCTATCTCTCCCTCTCTTATTCTCTCCCTCTCTCTCTCCCTCTATATATTTATATCTTAAATATCCATTTATCCCTCTCCCTCTCTCTCTCTCTCTCTCTCTCTCTCTCTCTCTCCTCTACACATCCCTCTCCTCCATATC
Organism: Sequoia sempervirens; assembly: GCA_007258455.2. NCBI lineage: Eukaryota > Viridiplantae > Streptophyta > Pinopsida > Cupressales > Cupressaceae > Sequoia > Sequoia sempervirens. Next base: position 23,590,794 of record VDFB02105785.1, read on the forward strand.
CATCTCCATCTCCATCTCTATCTTCCTCTAGATATCTATCTCCTTACCCCCCTCTCTCTCTTGTGCATGTTCTTCCCCCTCTATCTCCCCCTCTCTTTGTCCCTCCCTCCTTATTGCAAACATAACATGATCCTATTGGTAATGAAGTTTGATTATCTTCCTGATTCAAAGGTTTTATTTTCAATCATATTTGGATCCTTGTAAGTGGATGCATAGTTGATTTGAAGCTATAAATTCTCCATTGAGACCTTTATTGCGTAAACATCATTTTTTGAATGGCCTACCAATTGACCAAAATTAGTAATTAGTAAATGTATGTAAAAAATAGACCGAAATTTATCCTAATTGACCTTCCACAATTCTTTAGCATATCCATTACACACTAAGGTGCGATCACTAGTTATGTATTAGTTGCATACCTAGAAATTGCTAGTGAAGAATAAATCCCTTATGCCACATCTAAAGGTTTTTCACTATCCTTAACCATAACTACATTAAGAATCTTGAATTTTTATAATTATTTTCTCGTCAAAATTTTATAGAAGGAGATTCGATTCATAATTTTCAAAGGCTTATGCGACATGTGGCTAATAATTTTTTTAGTCAATTATTAAATTTTGTATTTATCATAACTATACATGTTTATATAATGACGGTAGACAAATTAATTTTTGGAAAATGTAGAATGATGAAATTTAATTCTTCATTTCATATAATAAATGTATTTGACAAATTTATGGTTATAAGGAAACTTATATTGACAAATCATGTTATAAGTATCTATAATTAGTGAATTCAATGTTTAAAATAGTAGAGGGAAATATTTTATGAGACACATTCTACATTTATAAAATCTAAATTGCTTTGTAATTATTACTAGTATCACATTGAGATCCCAAGGTAAATTTAAAATTATAAGTGAAAAATTGTGTGCATTCATTATTATAGAGTGGAAGGATCTTCATTGAACCATTAATAATAAAAATAATTATAAAATAATCCCATAGATAACATTTAAAAACTAGACAATATGATAGTGACTCTTTAAATCATAGGATATATATGTGCTACTACCAACAAATTTTTTTTTATTGAGAATATCAACAAAATTATAGAATACAAGTAGGTTATTAATTAGATCATAAAAATGCTATAGGCACAAATATGTGGAAATGCTACCAAGTATTCACATTTCATATCACAAAAATTATGAACCATATAACAATTACAAAACTTAACGAGAGTTTCTTTAAGAAGTTCAAACTAAAGGATTGTGGTTTGTATCTTTTCCTTAACACCTAATAGGTAGAGTACCTAATGATTTATCCCATTCAATGTCATATGTGCCTAATGCCTCTACTTTAATGTCCCCATGCTTAGGATAAGTATCTCTATGTGAAGCTCTATTAATCAATAGGTGAATTTTATATTGATGGTTATCCTTAGGTGTTAGGCCACTTTTCTTATTAGAAAAATGGGGGATCATTTGTAGGGAAATCATCCTACATGATGACGTTGGATTTTAGACCTATTATGAAATTCCTTTATTACCATGTCTTATGCATGGAGAAGTAAGTAAATAATGATGTACCTTGCTCATAATTCATTTACCTAATTAGTAAAATGAAAATAAATTGCCTTCAAAACATGCATAAGTTCAACTTACAAGTTGAAGATGAAGTCAACCTTAAATCTAGATCATTCTTGATTTAATTTAACTACTTTGTAATGCTTTATATTCTAAACTATATTTTATGTTTTATGCCCTAACATTTTCTAAGTCTAGACTTAAAGGTGATTGCCCAATTTTTATTTTTATTTTAGAAAATTGACAATCATTGATATGCCAATACCTATATTTAATAATAAATAGTTTTTTAAAAAGTAACATATAAGTGCAATATTTACTACACATCTCAAGATACACAAAAAAAAAACTAAAAATAATAATAAACGGTGGCCTTTTTTGGAAAGTAATTATTTGTATCCTACACACAAGAGTAAAATGATTTTTTTACGTAAAAATAAAAGTAAAAATGTAATAAAATAAAATAATTCTTAAATACAAATAAAAATTCATATGTTATTTGAGTGACAAATAATTTTGAAGTAAAATAAATTAACTCTTAAGTGAATAAAATAGTTAAGAGTGCATTATTTATATATACATGTATTTAAGAGTGAAAGGAAGCAATGTATGCAAAAATGCTTCCTAATGTTCATCTAAGAGATGCATAGTTTTAATCTTTTTTTCTATTACAAAGTGAGATGCACAATAGGAAGAATATTAAAATAATAACACATGCAAGTATCAAAAGCTCACAACACAAAATATATGTGGGGAGAACCCTTTTGGGAGAAAAACCCCACACTCCAAAACTTGCACAATGTATTATCTAACCAATGCTGATTACAACACACTTGCAATGCAAGTTCTTCCAAGAGTATACAAATGTTGATTTTTGGGGTTATTCCAACAACATAATGATACCTCCAAAATACAACTTACAAAACCCATTGGGTGATCCCACAAAGCTGGTTTACAATTTCTAAGAGATTCTAGTTTTTGCTGAAATCATATATTTTTAGAAAATATAATGATTTAAGCCTTAAAAATTTCCATTTAAAGCATTCCAATTGAAGAGGGTTTGATCAAACTACCTTAGATCAAACCCCCTTGGATAGAACCCCGCTAGTTTTAAACCATACCTATAATGGAGTCTCCTTTACACCTATCAAAATGATGATAAAAAACCACTTTTGATTTACCTTTTGGGGGATCAAATGAATTTATTTAAAATTTATTTTTTGTAAGTATATGTGATATAGGGGGATTCGCTACTCATGAGTTCTCTTTGCTCAAAGATCCTCATGGGGCAAATTGCCTTATATCACCTCAATGGAACAACACAAAAGTTCTAGAGTCTGAAAGAGAAGGTCACAGAGGGTCTCTACACAAAATGACAGACTCTCAACCAAAGGATGTCAGCACAGAAAGCAGAGGACAACGCGGTACACTGGCATCTCAGTGGTGTGTTGGAGTCTCATAAAGACCAGAGACCAAATTTATCACAGAAAACAACTAAGTGACTATTTCTATCTGATTGCTAAGAACTCACAAAATATATGAAAACGACATAATGCAATAAAGCAATAGAAATGAAGTAGAATGAGGTAATACTATCAAAGGGTTAAAAGGAAGAGACGAAAGAAATACTTACAAGCATGTGATTGATGAAGCCTCCACCAAATGAATTTATTTACAACTTGCAAGCATGATATCTGGAGAGAATGTTAGGGCTGTATAGGGGTTTGCCTTGGTCAAACCCCTGTTTTGGTGTTCCCACCTCCACGGACAACCAAGAAGATAAAGAATGTGACGAAAAAAGTGTGTGGTCAAAGAAAAACCCGCTCAGGAGTAGAACCTGCACCACGAATAAGTGTGTGATAAAAACAAACCCAGCTCAAGAAGGAGAACCCGTATCATGAATAAGCATGTGATAAAATTAAACCTCGCTCGAGGAGGAGAACCTGTATCATGAAGTAAATGTGAAAATAGTAGGGGATATGGAATCCCAAGATGCACACAAGCATGGAAGGGGGATGAAATTGCAAAGAGTTTTATAATGGAAGCTTGAGAGAGCTTGGAGCTGCTACGAAGAGTTGTATAAAGTATGTGTAAGAAAGTGATGGAGTCAATCTAAAGACTAGTATAGTGGAGCTAGCTATAAAAGAAAGTCCCCCAAATGAAGTGAAAAATGGACTTTTAAGGAGGGAAAAGAAGCTTCCCAAGCTATTTTAGAGAATCCATAGCCATTTCCACTGACAAACTTAGATGACAAGTGGAAAACAGACTCAGAAATGGTCATCTGAGTGTTGAAACATTGTAAGAAGCTAGTGTGGTGCCCAAATGTTCGTGTGATGCACTAGTGTCTGAACACGTCATGCTACAAAACAACGTGAACCAGAAAGTCACAAATTCTGATGCAAAATTAAAACACAAGGGTGGCTACTAAAAAGGGGTGTTGGAGCATCTTGAGAGGAAAAAAGGCTGATGCAAGGGCTAAAATGAGCCTACTCAAGATGCTAAAGGAGCGGACTCTAAAGTGGAAACAAGAATGTAGGGGAAATCGCAAGGGTGCAATTTCGCTCATACATTTTTCCCACACTTTAGTGGGCATATGAATCCACATTAATATGCATGCTAAAGGAAATCTACTAAACATAAATAACATCATATGCCAAAAGGATAATGTATAGGAAGCAGATAATTCTTTGAACCACGAAAGTGTGCCCCTAGGCTGATGATTTGGGAAACCAATACATTAGACAAGAAGCACCTAAACTAGATAGCAACATTAGAACATTAAAAGATGAAGGATTTGAGTCAAAAAGTGAAAGAGTCCTCAATGTGAAAGGTCGTCTCAATACTATGTGTCGTCCCCAAATAATACATAGAAGACTTTAAAGATGAAGAGAGAAGGAGCATATATTTAGGATGAAGAAGGTGCATATCTTTGATCTGGTATATGCAAGAGATAAGAGAGATGAATAAAGCGTGTGGTGAAAGCAAAAACTATTTAGGAGTAGAAGCCACACCACAAAAGAGGTGATAAAAGTAAACCCCGCTAGAGGAGGAGAACCCATATCACCAAAAAGTGCCTTACAAGCCAGTAGACCTACAAGGAAGGCATCCTTCAAGAACTCCCACATGAAGGAAAAGTGACAACATGTCTATCCATAGATAGAACATGTCAGAAGTGGTGACACATCCACCCACAAGTAGAGTGTGTCTAAAGCATCGATACATCTACCCTTAGATAGAACGTATCTAGAAGCAATGACATGTCTAGGGTATGTGCAGGATCATGGTGGGCCAAAAAGTGGCAATATTATGGGTATTTGTAGGGTATGTAGCTGACAACATGTCTAGGGTATGTTTCGGTATGTAGTGGCCAAAATTGATGAAATGAAAAGGGTTTTTAGAGGAGGTTCTCAGCTTTCCACCAATATAAATTATGCTTTAATTTGAATTTAATAAATAATTATTATTCATTTTCTATTAGAATTATGACTAAAGTCCTGATTGATAGGCTGATTGAAGAACATCTATAACTTTCAAACCGTATCACATTTTTTAAATCCGAAACATGCATCACATTCTATGCTTCACATACTATAGGATTAAAAAAGGAAAAATTAAATTTCATGAATTTTTGACCAAGTTAAGGTGGTTAGACATACGAGTTTTTATATTTTTAAAAGTTGTAATAAAAAAATCATAATTAATTATTTACTGGGAAAAATTACAAAAAATATGCATCACATCCGGACATGAGTCCTCTACTTATATATAAAATCTTATAAAAAAATATTATCATTTTATTATGTTAGGGTGGTCAGACAGATGCCTACTTCTTATTTTTTTCCTGAAATTTAAGTACTACTGCATTGAAATTTGAAATTTTCACCAAATAAAATTTACTTATTTTTAAATAAACATAGTAGTTTAGAAACTACATTCAATTTTCTACAGATTCTATTCTAGCATATTTTTGAAATAATATAGATAACTTATTCAAATTTTTACGTCAAGTTGCCTAACACTAATTTTTCTAAATTTGTTGCCACTTAAGGGCCTGTTTTTTCCATGATGATCCTGCACATACCCTCTACCCACAGATAGAACATGTCTAAAGCTTTGATACATCTACCCACATATAGGACACATCTAAAAGTGTTGACACATCTACCTATAGATAGGACATGTCTAAAAGTGGTTGATCATGGAGATCGAGAAACTTTCAAAGGGATCCCTCGAGAACCCTTCAAAAGGAGAGGGGTCCACTCAAGGGATGCGATGTTTGAAAGGAAAGATCTAGTCAGGCTACCCACAAGATAGACGCAAAGAGTCCATTCGAAAGAAAGGATTTCAAAGAGCTCCCTCGGGAACCCTTCAAAAGAGAAAAGGGGTTCACTCAAGGGACGCTTCATTTTGAAAGACATAGCGAAGAGAGGGGTCCTTAAGAAGGACACATCTTTGTAATGAGTTATCCCTACCCCCAATGTACAAGGGAGGAGAACCATGCAAGAGTCTTAGAAAATGATAGAGGTAGACCTTGATATCACTTGTCATGCAGGGTAAAGGCAGGTGCATCAGTAAGTGATGGCACCTGAATCATGAAGTTGTATTTTATCCTTCAAGGCCTTACATTTGCTAGTGGAATGACTGAGCACTTGATGGTATGCACAAAAAGAATGCTCTCCTTCATTGTGTTTATGAAGTTTATTTCCTGTGAGAGAAGGAAGAGTGATTAAGCGGGCTCTTAGAATCCTCAACAAAATACACTCTTGCTTAGACAAGGAATGAGGAGCAGGAAACAAACCTTTCTCCTATGGGGGAAGGTTTGACTTCTCACAAGAAGAGGAAGAAGGCATGAAGGTAGAAGACAAGGGAAAATAAATTAGTCCATGAGAACAAGGTTGAGTGGAATTCATGTCACCATTCAACCGTGGTCTCCTTTTAGATTGTTCATTCAAACAACCAAGCCCTAAGTTATGCTTAAGAGGCATAAATTCTATACAGACCTGAATGTGTTGTTAGTTGTGCCCACAACCTTTACGCTCATAGCCACATTTAGAGATGACCTTAAAGCCAAGGCCATAATGTGTTTCCAAGTCTTGAAAAGAAGGTGGGTCCTTATAAAGAGCATTGTCCTAGCAACGTGGGCCACACTCCTCTATGGGATCACCATTATTCTTATTAATAGGATTGTCAACACTATCCTCCTTAGCTAAAGAATAATACTCTTCCTTAAAAGGAGGATCAATACTAAGGATATTACAATGATTGCTCAATGTACTACACGATATAGAAGAATAATAATCTTTGATAGTGGGTGTAGGTGATGTTGACGGAAGGTCTAAGTGCACTGGGTCAACTTTATATTCTCCAACAAAGGACTTTGTAAAGTCTAAAAGACCTCAATCACCACCAAGATGTACATTCCTTTAAGAAGAGGTGGAAGGAGCACACTTAAGACTCCTTGCTTCAGAAGGATCTTCTTTAGGGAAATTTACCTTGTTGTGTAGTTTTGCACACACGCCCCACTGGGAGTAGGGACCCTCTTTTCATGATGTCTTTTGACCTTTGGTTTTATTGGATTTTTTTTTGAGGTCTTGAGATGTTGGTCTTACTGGATTTGGTCTTTCCTTGAGGCTTGAAATGGTTAAAGTTGGGTTTCAGTGAAAATCTAGGTTTTGACCTGAATCTGGGATTTTCCAGCTCTGGCGGATTTTCCTGAGCCTTGGTTCATCATCCGTTTACTGCTAAATTTTCCGAATCCGGGTTTTTGCTTGACTATAGGATTTTTTGATTCTAGTGGATTTTCCCGGACTGTGTCAAAATCCTAAACTTCGTTAAAATCCCGGTTTATGCTGGATCAACGGAATTCGTGTTTATCCGGATTTTCCATGTGTCTTGGTTTGTTCTAAAATTCCGTCCTGGGCTCGGGTTTCTAGATTTTTCTTACATGTCTTGTCGCTCATTAATGCTCGAAGTACTTTTGCTCAGACGTGAGTATGGATGGATTTAAGGTCTTTTGGGCATCATTTTGATTTCATTATTCACTTGCTTTTTGTTTGGCGTCTGAGTTCATTCTTCATTCAAGCTTTGATCATTGAATTTGAGCTACTTGCATGAGGATTAGTTGAGCGCTGATCAAGGTTTTCGTTACTAGGGCACACTCATTTTGCAGTCGCTTCCTCAAGTTCAAGTTTCATCTGGACTAATCCATGGTAATTCATCGCTGACCCCTCCCTTTGTTTGCATCATGATTGAATCTTTCTAAGTCGATTGGTAGCCATTCTACGTCAGCCTTTGCTTGGTTACGATTTTGTATTTATCGAACTAGGGTTAGACTTAACTCCTCACCAAAACTTTATCGCTCGTGCTTGTGTTTGCCCATTAAATGGCGGGTATGTGAGTATGGATGGTGTTATGGGCCAGATTTTGCCCCCAAGTGCGTAATTTGTTATATCCCACGAGGTTAGGGTTTTCAGTGCTTTGCCCAGATTTTGTTAGGCTTGATGAATTTGTTGCGATTTGCATATCTTGTGCCTAAATTAAAATAGCCCCTCCCTTGGGAAGCCCCCAGAGTGCTTTAGATTGATCTTCACAGATAGTATTTCAGACCTTGAGCTTACCCTGGTTTTCATGGCAGAGGGTTTAGTCATCAAAATTAGGGCATCATTGTTTCACCCTGAAGATTAGTCATTTGAAGGCTTTTGAAAATTTGAATTTGTGTGCATTTGAGGTCTTGCTTATTGGCGTCAACTTTGGGACCATTTTAATCCCAATTAGCAAGGTTTTACATGATCATTCAGTCGATGGTTCGCATGTTAACATTCATCGGGTTTCTGAGGTGTCCGCATAATTCCTGTGCACCCAGATTTTCCCAGTTTCGGCCAATTCTACGGAGTATAGCGAACTCCGGATTCCCAAACTGTCCGTAAAAATCTATCCTGTCTGCATTTTTCTGGTTTTCTTGCCTGGTTTCATTTCTTTTGATTTCCTGAAGTTAGGGGTAATGGAGTAAATGCTAAATGCTAATTTCTTGTTGCTAATGGATGAATTTCATGATAATCTTATAACATTTTGTCCGTACTAACGATTTATTTGGTGAATGATGTCTTGGCAGCAAGAATATGTTTGGGTCAGATTTCTCTAAAATTCTACCCTGACCGGATTTTCTCGGTTTGCCTTGTTTTCCCGGATTGCTTTATTTTTCTAGATTTTCAAAGATTAATGATTTGTGATGGATCTTAATTGCTTTATATGATTTTATGCTAACCTTTGGATTGGAATATGTATGATAATTGGATACTCATGACATTCTTTTGTGAATGTAGGCTAAATCAAGCAAGGCCGCTGTAGGAAAATCTAAAGGAGATACGAAGGGGTCCTCCATTTCAGAAGCAGAAAGATTAAGATTGGATACCAAGAGTCAGCTGCCAGACAGCAAGATATCTTCTGTGTGGTCTGAGGTCTCAGACACCAATGTTGGAGCATGGTGATATGAGGAATTCAAAGAAAGAACAGCTCAGAAGGATCTATCGGTCCTGAGACAAGGAATGATGAAGTCTGGACTAGTTCATGTGGTAGGGTTCCCTCCTATAATCCAATGCTATGAGTTAATACTAGAATGTGCCCAATAGTATGACTTCGACACACAAAGGGTTGTCAGTACCGAAGGAAGAGTCTTAGTGAAATATAATCCTATTTCTATTTCCCAAGCCTTTGACATGCCAGATTTTCCTTCTATGTGTGCCTTGAACATGGACTTGGCCAAAACATATTATGAGAATGAGCCCACCAAAGCTCAGTAGATGATTAATTCTTGGTTGGAGAAGCCAAAGTCACACTATTCCAAACTGCCCAAGCAATTGCATAGGGTTAAATTCAGATCAGATATTTATGATGCAATCACATTTTTGAGCAAAGTGGCAGGTTTGAAGAGTGTTGGAGTGTTGGAAAGTTGGATGGTCCATGTGATCAATAAAATTGAACAGGGAACTAATTACCATTGGGCAGGACTTATTAGCACTATTATTGATAAACAACTGAAGGATGTCCTAGAAACCAAGAAATTCACCATGTCTTCTTATGTGATGTATGTGTTGGCTAGATTATACCCATATAGGGGTCAGAATTCAAAGGAAACATTTGGACAAGATGTAATTTATGACATATACTCAAAATTGCACCTAGGACAAAGGGATTACAGAAGAGCCAATGATGCATTCACAATGTATATCACTAGGCTTCTTCAAAATTTGGAGCATGCGAGATTGTCCGATGGAGCAAAGGAGTTGATAAAGGGATATGGAGCTTGGTTCATTCAGTTTCCCACTTTCTCCTACATCAGAATCGACGGATATCAAACTGCCCCATACAGGTTGCCTAGGTATCCTACTGATCATATTGTGTTATTAGAGGTTATAAGACAAATATGTGACTTTGATGCAATTGTCAAGAAAGGAAAGCATAAAACAGGTTTTGGTAGGGATTTTCCTCTCAAATTTGGTATAAGTGAGGTTTGTCCATCAATTCAATTAGCACATGCAGCAGGGATGAATTAGTTGCTTATGGTTTCTCCTTCCACTCCAAGAGGGCAAACTTTGAGATCACCGGGGAAGCACATAAAAAGGCCACCAAAGAGTACCGTCACAAGGATGACCTAGAAGATTACTGGGAAAATATCAAAGATGATTTTGAGGCGAGGAAGAAAAGGTACTCAAGGCTTCCTGTTGATGTGATTAGGTTGTACAATGTTAAGTTGATCCCCGACCAGCTAGAAGATGATGGGAACCTGGTGCAAGATCATGCATATGAGTCCGTTAAGGATAGATCAATTGGGGAGATAAACTAGAATGAAGATGAGGTAACTGAGTTGGAAGACCTGATGGAACCGGTTATGAAATTTACTACTTCATGGTTAAAAGATAAAGTTTTGGAGTTGGAAAGTGAGAAGGTACCTTGTACCTTTAATTTAATGGGACATCTCAATCCTATGTCTACTTTAGAAGAATCTGGGGAAGATGACCCCAAAGGGAAAACTAAAGGGAACTCACCCTTCAAAATCAAAATTTAAGGCCCTAAAGAAAGTGAGCCAGAACCGAAAAGAAAACCAAAAGGGAAGAAAAGAAGCCGAACTTTAAAAATAGGCAAGTCTTCTGAAGAAGAGGAATTTGAAAAAATAGAAGAAGATGCTCCTCCCCAGCTAAAGTAGACAAGAACAACTAGGGTCTCAAAGAGAAAAGGTCAAGAGGCTTCCAAAGATGAGACTCTGGTTGTTGATGTGGAGAGTTCAGGGGAAAAAACTAAGGTTTATTCAAGGAGATAAAGGACTCCATCCCCTAAGGAGCCGATCCAAAAGATGGATCCTCTTCCAAAGACACCCACTATGGAGCAACCTAGGGCTACTTCTCATTCACCGAGTGTACCTGAGAAACAGATAGCTCATCAAGAGCAAGAGACTAGTGGAGAAATAGAGCCATTCAAAGAAGGAGAACTCTTTGGTGCGACAACTGAGATTGAAGTTGAAGAGGTAGAAAAACACCCTTCTCCACTAGTACAATATGAAGATTCTCCAACAAGCAGCAAAAGGCAATGGATCACCTTAAAAGGAGAATATCCCCGTTAGAACCCCATCACCGGTGCAAGAAGAAGAGATTGAAGTAGGTGATCAAGATGAGAAATATCTAGGAAAAGAAAATGATGAAATAACTAAACAACATGAAGAGGCCAAAACAGAAGAAATCCGGGTGGATCCTGCTATCCCAGATTGGTTGGAAAAGGAGATTACAAGAAAGAAACAAGTTGTTATTGAGGACACCCATCTGGATTGGGATGAGATGCTGTCCAAGATTGGCAAAGGTAAGAAGAAGAAGGCAGCCAAAGTAGTTTCAAGGATAGAAAGAGATGAAGCGAGTAAATGGGTCATTCACATTGCCACCCCTGCTGTGGATAAAAATAAAGAAGAGGTCACTGGTAAGGATTACAATGTGCAGACTTTTAACCTTGGACTAGCATCTATGGAAAAAGATATTGAAGAGTATGAAGGGTCCAGTGCAGTAATAATTGGGAGGCTAAGGAAAGAGACTCAGTCAAAACATGAGATTAAAAGGGAAAATGAGAGGCTTAGGAAGTGCTTGGACGATGTAATGAAACCTCTGCAATCTCTTCACCCATCTTCCTCTACTACTCCTGGTTTCCTGCCCAAGGAAACCATTTCTGAAATTGAAAAGATGAAAACCTCTACACAAACTACAGTATATTGGTTGAAAGATGTACAAGTGAAAGGAGATGATGCAATTAAGGAGGTCATTTCAGTTGGGAAGGATGAAGTCAAAGCCAAAGACCTGCTCGAGCATGTGCTATCTCAAGACAAGGAGGATATTGATCTTCTGCTGCAGAAATCCAAAGTGATTATGGGGTATGGTAAAGATCAGTTGGCTGCAGATGGAGTCCTGCCTTCCTTCAAACTTAATGAACCTTTGGAATGGTTTGAGGCCTTACAAATTCAATAGAAATCCATCAGAAAGATCCATAAATGAAAGAAACAAATAGATGGTGATCTAACCTGAGTTTATGATGGATGCATTGCATTTTTTTAGATTATGACTGGCAGGAGGAAAATTGCTCATAAATACCTGAGCCTAGAATAGTTAAGGGAATGGTGGCATGGTGTTTATGCTCCTGACTCTGAAAATGTAATAACAGGACGCCAGTTGGATGATGCAGCAACCTACTTGGTGGTGATGGATAAGTATCAGGCTCACAAAGATGATTGGAATAAAATTGTCAAATAGTCAATAGAGGAGATTGGCGCCATTGAATGTCGGCTTAGGATTTTTCCTTTGCCACCTGTTGCCGAGTTGGACAAATTATTTTTGAAAGTTCAGGATCAAAAAAAGGATAAGGGAGGTGGTAATTAATGCCAATTTTGAGATTTGTGCTTCCCTATTATTATGGGGCATGTGTTGATCTGGGCTACATTGGGGAATGTGTCTAAGCCGACCTTGATGATGTATCAGCATTTAATGTGTGCCTTATTTTTGAATTCCTAAGGCCGACTTGTTTTGGCTGTTTTATTTTGTAAATGTTTGGCTGGGCCGACATGTCTTGAGAATTTGCTATAAAGGGCATTCTTGCCTCATTCTAAAAGGAGCTAGAAGAAACATAATAGAGATGAGTTAGATAAAAAGAGTTAGGGAACTTTGTAGTAGGGATAATAGTCAATTTCTTGAAGCAAATATTGTAACAGAACAATGGAATTGTTGTAGCATTTTGATGATCTAATACAATTGAAAACATTGTGGTTTTCCTGGTGAAATCTCTTGTGTTAGTTTATCTTGCATGGTTCTTGTTGTTTCATCTTTCAAATTGCTTGAAGATTTAGGGTTTTAGTGTTTAGAATTAGATTAGTTTGGTGAATGGTGTTCATGATTTCATATTTTGAATGTTTGTAGCAATCTCTGGTCTATACTCCTAGTAACTATCTGATTGTAGTAGGCTGGTGAAGTCAACCTGGACCATATATTTATATGTGCTTAGTTCGATTGTTGATGAATATCTATGATTTGAAAATTTATATACCTTAGAAGATTGCACCGTTCTTGTGATATCGCATTGTGGGTTAAGCAAGAGTTGGTTATTTGAGGTAGGTTCATTCTAGATATCTTTCATTTGCATTGTTCATTCTAGAAACAGTTTAGATCTTATCATATATTTGTACCCTTATCTTTTGCTATTTTTTTATCATCTGGTTAGATTTAGGAATTGAGATTATTATCTGATAAATTAGAAAGATACAGTTTGCTTGCAATAAGGTCTGATTGTGATTACTAGCATTTCACATATTATCTGAGTTGTTTATGTATCGTCATGACCTGACACCCGAGAGATCTTGGGGTGATTTTTCAGTAATTTATTGTTGAAAATAACCTTTCAAGAGAGATTGAATATTGCATTATGTCTGAGTTGTTGTTGTGTAGAAAACACCATCAACAGATTGGTGCTAGAAGGAGGGCCTGAATGAGCACACTGGATCATTTCTTGAATGCCATCTCTCCTGAAAGATATAGGAGAAACATGAGATTACCACAAGAGAGGAAGATTTATAGGAATTACAATTCCCCACTAGGTCAAGAAGGACTCGAGAAAGGGGAGAATCATCATCACCCATCCCTTCACCAGCATCATCCACATCTTCACATCCCGAGGTTGAGGCTATACCCATCCCTGAGGCAATTCCCATTCAATAGCCCCAGCCTATCGTTAACCAACCACAACCACCACCTCCACTTTTACCAATGGCTTTCCTTGCTAAAAATTTATCTCCCTTGTTCTTCCACGCCTACAATGTTATGCCCAAAAACCCTGAGCACTTCTGTTCAAAATTCCACGTTAATGACCCAAACAGGACTACAGAAGAACACATAAGGATTTTCCAAACCTGTCTCAAAGACAGAGGGATTGTTCATGAGGATGTTGCCTGTAGGTTGTTTCCTTATTCACTAGGAGAAGAGGCCTTTTATTGGTACAATCATCTCCCTACTGGTTCAATTCTTAATTAGAATGATCTTGAAACTGCCTTTTTATAGAAATTTTGAATACCTATCAGTGCCAATGAATTATATTTGCAATTCACCAAAATAAAGAGAGAGGTTAATGAACCAATATCCAGTTTCAATAAGAGGTTCCACCGTGCATACACCAAACTTCAAGACCCATATATTTTGGATAATAATACAGCCATGGGAGTCTATTATGAAGCCCTGGATAGCCTTACAACAACCTTTCTGAAGTGGAGACCCAATCCTCCAGCTACCCTAACTGATGCTTATATAGAAGTTGTTACGCTTAGCATAGATTTGAGACAACACTTGATTGGACCATTGCCTTCTTTAGGACCAATTGCACATCCCAACTAGGTTCAGGCAGTGAATCATGTGCTTGCTAATCATACTCCAATCATGAATCTAGTACCTCAGTTACCTTTGGTACCACACCCTGGTCATCCCATGAGTCAGGTCTCCCTTATGACGAATTTCCTCAACAGCAGGTTAACCAGCCTATGTATCAGCCACAGCTGAATAGTTTCCTTGCCTATTTACAGAATTTTGAGGTGTTGCATCAATCTATGGGATCTGCTACAATGCTTTCCCCTCCTCAGAGTAATCCAAATCAGATCCCTTATCGAGATCCAAATAGGGAGAGGATTGATGAAATGGATAAGCAGATAAAGAAGCTAAATCTGGAGGTGACCTACCTCAAAAATCAAAATAGCCAATTACAAGCTCCCCAGAAGAGTATGCAGTCCAATCAGAATAGAGAGTTTCCATAAGGGTAGAATTTTTACAAAGGACAGCGTAATGAAAGAGGATTCCACAATGATAGGGGATATAATCAAGATAGGGGTTACAACAATGACAGGGGGTTCAATAATGTTAGGAGACATAATTTCGAAAGAGGACAAGGTAGTGGATTAGGATTTGATAAGAGGCAATCATAAGGATAGAGCAGGACATGGAATACATGATCTAATAATGGAGTCCCCACCCCATTGGATCAACCAGCTAATCAAATTGTCAACCAATCTGCAAATCAACTAGTCAGTCAAGATAAGCCTCCCAATGGTATATATTTAGCTGAAGCAGCCTTATCAGGATAGTGTAGGCTCCATAAGACAAGCCAGCATTTAGAGTTAGAATGTCCAGAATTCTAAACTGCCACCTCCATTTTCTATTATGAGGTAGAAAATAATGCAAATGGACAGGAGATTGTTCCCTCCACCCCTTATGACTCTCCCGTGCTAGTGTTAAATCATGCTCTCTTTCCA
This sequence comes from Sequoia sempervirens, assembly GCA_007258455.2. Taxonomy (NCBI): domain Eukaryota; kingdom Viridiplantae; phylum Streptophyta; class Pinopsida; order Cupressales; family Cupressaceae; genus Sequoia; species Sequoia sempervirens. The sequence continues at coordinate 23,606,198 of VDFB02105785.1, forward strand.
ACAAGTAAGGAAAATGTACCAGAAGAGGAACCTGATTCTCAAGAAGGAAGGGCATATCAAATCTGCAATGGAGATGAGGTTGCTCGATTATTCAATGAGGAAGTAATGAATGACAATGGTCCCCTCGATCAGGAAGAAACTTATGTTGAAGAAGTACAGATGTTCCAGAGGCAGGGTAAAAGATATGATTTGAGAGATCTGCCTCATAGGTGCCCACAGGCTGGGGGACCTTTCACCACCTCCATTCCTCCTAACAACTTCAGTACCCCTCCAGATCTTAATGCTAGCAATAATCCGTCTTATCCGCATGTTTCCAAATAGTACCTTTCAAAGGAAAGACAAGCTCAAACTGACCTAAAGAAGGAAAAGGCTATTCAAGCAGGCAAAGACAAGGTGGAGGAACCTTCTAGGGAAGTCCCCACTAATATGAGCGAGGAGCAGATAGCTTCATATGTTGCTGAGGAATTCAAGAAATTAAAGGTAAATCTTTCAGCATTTGAGTTATTGAGGTTCCCTGCAATTAGGAAGGCAGTTCTAGGTACTTATGATGCACATCCAGTGTCATTGGATAAACCTTTTGGTGAGGATGTCAGCAAAATTTCTAGTTCCCAGCCTGTGAAGACACAAAGTTAGGCCCATAGTCGGACTAACTTGTCCCCTGGAGATAAAGGAAAAGAAAAGGACAAGACTCAAGTGGCCCAGGTAGATACTCAGCCAACCTTGTTTCAGGGGAAGACAGAAACCCCACCATTTCTAATTTTTGTGTGCATATTCGGTAAGAATCTACATAATTGTTTACTGGATTCTGGTGCTTCCACCAATGTCATGCCATTTGGAGTTTGTAGAGCTTTGGGGATCACACCTACTGACTCTCAGAAGAAGGTAACTCAGTTGGATAGAACTGAAGTAAATGTGGTGGGATAATTAAATATGATTCATATGCAGATAGCTTCTGACCCAAGGATTCAACAAGTTATCAATATTCAGGTAGCTGATATCCCTGATGCATATGGTTTGATTCTAGGAAGAGATTTTTCTAAGGCTTTGAATGGATACGTGTCTACTGACCACTCCCACATGTGGCTTCCCTAGAAAGGAGTGTCAAATTAGATCAGAATTGAGAGAGAACCAAGAATGAAATACATGATTATAGAGTACCAAAATACTTCGATAGAAGTTTTGATATCAGAAGTAGGAATGGAAAATTATATGCTATCAAATTAGTATAAGGAGTCATACTCAGAAGAGGTATTGATGTTACATATGATGCCTATTGATACAGAGACAAAATCCAACCACATTACTGTTTTGACAAAATCAATGGAGGAAGAGGAAAAATCCAAAGATAATCAGATCAGCCTATTAGACAGTTTCCAAGAATTCATCAAGCAGTGTGCCGAAAATCAAATCCACCTAAGCAGAAAGACAAGCTTTAAGGAATTACTCTTACCAAATTGGTGTAGAGTTCATAATGCTTCCCATTTAGAGTTGGAGTGTTGCTTATGCTAGAAAATAGTAGAACAAGTACAAAAATGCCTAAATCCAACTCAAGCAGCTAAGACAGAGGTGCAAAACCCTCAGGAAAGATGTAAAGAAGGATATAAAAATAAGAAATCAGTACTGTCTGAGGAATCCTCTAGCACTGATAAGCCAAAAGATATAATAAAAAGGACTACCGCTGCTGAATGTTGGACTCTCAGATTTGATGGATCCAAATCCAAACATGGAGCTGGGGTAGGGTTCGAGTTTATTAGTCTAAAAGGTAAAAATTTCTTTGTAGCCCATAGACTTCAATTTCACTGCACTAATAATGTAGCAGAGTATGAAGCGTTAATTCATTGACTTCTCATGGTACTCAAGAAAAAAGGTTAAAATCCTACAAGTTTTTAGTGATTCTGAGTTAGTAATTAAGCAAGTAAGGAGAAAATATTCATGTCACGATAGGAGAATGACTAATTATAGGCATAGAGTGTGGGACATCATTGATGGATTTAAGGCTTTCAATATCCAACTGATACCACGGCAGAGGAATCAAACTGCAGACTCTCTGGCTCAGGTAGCAAGTACCCTGCAGCCTTTATCTTTGTTAGGATTGAAGAAATTCACTATAGAATTGACTCATGTGCCATCAATCCCAGACAATGTTACTAATTTTTAGGTGTTTGAAGATGATAAACATATTCTAGATTTTATCACAAATACAGACGTTTTTGCTTCCCAAATCACTGATGAAGCAGAACCCTAGGAAGCAGAATTGGATTTAGAAGGTGTGATGGATCTAAAGTCTAATACTATTCCAAGGGGCATGGTACAGTTGGAATGAATTTTTGATATGGATAAGATCAGAGATCAGGAACAAAATTCCAAGAAAGATTCAATCAATGGACAGTGTGACACTCACAATTTAGGAACTGAGGACAACGCTAAGAATGTTTTCATTGGAAAAGTATGCACTCCAGAAGAAATACAAGGGATAATTGAAGCCTTACACAAATTTCTAGATATAGTAGCCTAGAGTTATGAGGACTTGAAGACTTATGATACATCAATCATAACTCATACTATACCCCTGAAGCTGGATGCCAAACCTTTCAGGCAGAGACAGAGACCTATCAACACATTGTTGGAACCACTCATACAGAAAGAAGTTTAGAAGTTGTTGTCTACCAGAATTATATTCCCTATCAGACATTCAACATGGATAGAAAACCTAGTTCCAGTAAGGAAAAAGAATGGAGAAATTATGCTCTATATTGATTTTAGGAATTTAAATAGATTGTCAGAAAAGGACAATTATCTGGTTCCTTCGTTGGATGAAGTACTTCAAGTGGTTAATGGATCTTAGATGATGTCCTTTCTGGATGGTTATTTAGGGTACAATCAAGTAATGGTTCAGTATGAATATAGGCACAAGACTGCTTTTACAACTAAATGGGGTACCTTTGCCTATAGGAGAATACCTTTTAGACTCATTAATGTAGGAGCTACATTTCAACGGGCTATGGATATTTCCTTTAAATATATCATAGGCAAATGCATCATCATTTATATGGATGACCTACCTATTTTTTCAAAAAATAGAGGGAATCACATCTCAGATTTGCGCAAAGTGTTTCAAAGGTGCAGGGAATTTGGCATATCCTTGAATACTAAAAAATGTATTTTCAGAGTAACATAAGGAAAGCTGCTCAGACATGTCATATCATAAGAGGGAATTGCTATTGATCCAGAAAGAGTGGAGGCTATATTGAAGATTCAACCACCTACTAGCAAAAAGGAGATGAAGTCCTTCTTTGGCAAGATCAACTTCGTCAAAAAATTCATCACTAGATTTGCTGAAATTGTTAAACTACTGAATGCAATGCTAAAATAGGATGCTAAGATTGAATGGACTATGGAAGCAAAGGAAGCATTTGCAAAAATCAAAAGAGCCATTGTTGATGTTCTAGTATTGGTAATTCCTAATTATAGTAAACCCTTTTACATCTATTCATTTGCTTCAGACCATTCATTTGCTGGAATGTTAACTCAAAAGTCAGATGAGAGAAATGAGCATCCTATTGCTTTTATGAGTGCACTATTAAAAGATGCTGAATTGAAATATCCGAGTATGGAAAAGCAGGCGTATGCCCTAGTCAGAGCGATAAAGAAGTTCAGATATTATATCCTTAGGAATAAGGTGTATGCAATTGTCCTAGATTATGCAGTCAAGTTACTTTTAATGTAAAATGAATTAGGTGAGCGTAAAGCTAAATGGGTGACAATGCTACAAGAGTATGATATTGAGATCTAGCCCATGAAGTTGGTAAGAGAGCAAGGACTTACTCAGACTATGGCTGAAATAGGTCCTGAACTGACTGTTTTGAATTATAATGTCGAAGAGGTTTCTCCAGATGGTTGGTATGATGACATAGTTTATTACTTGCTAAACCAATGATCTCCATGTCATCTTCATGATGTACAGAGGAGAGCTCTATGGTTAAAGAGTGATGGTTTCATGTTAAAAGGAGCTATTCTATACAAGAAAAATCATGAAGGCATTTATTTGAGATATCTCAGGAAACAGGAAGCTGAAAGAGTGATGAGCAAATTTCATGAAAAATATGGCACTGGCCATGGTTCTGCAATTGCCAAAGTAAATCAGATTTTGAGGGCAGGATATTACTGGCCCACACTGTTCAAAAATGTTCACCATCATGTACGGACCTGTCACACCTGCCAGACTGCAGCAACAAGGGAAAGGTATGCGATGCTTCCACTCCAATCGGTCACTGAGGTAAGGCCTTTTGCTCAGTGGGGTGTGGATTTTATAGGCCCCATCAACCCACCATCTTCTACAGGACACAGGTACATTCTCACTATTACTGATTATTTCACAAGATAGACTGAAGCTTTTGCTTGTAGGAAATGTACATCTAAGGTAGTGATTGATTTCTTAGAGTCTTCTATTCTTAATCAATTTGGATGCCCTATTGCTATTGTCTATGATAACGGTCCTACTTTTGCATCTTTAAAATTTTTAAATTGGGCTTTTGATCATGGCATTATTGTGAGGTTTGTGTCTAATTATTATCCTTAGGGTAATGGCTTAGTAGAGTCCTCTAATAAAAACTTATTGACTATCATCCTCAAGATGCTAGAAAGGAATCCAAAAGACTGGAATACATAGCTTTGGTTTGCCCTCTAGGCAGATCGTACAAGACTTAAGTCATCCATTAGAACATCTCCTTATCACTTAGTATATGGTTTGGAGCCAGTATTCCCTATTCAGCTCAAAATCCCAACTTTATAGTTTATAAATGAGTTTTATGATGAGGGAGACAGAAGGGAGGCTAGGTTAACATAACTATTACACCTTGAGGAGAAACGAGACAATGCCCTTGAGAATTTTTCCAAACATCAGGGGGTAGTTAAGCGGTGGTTTGACAAGAGGGCTAAAGTCAAGGCCTTTAGGATTTCTGACCTTGTCCTATACTGGGATAAACCTCATGATCAAAAAGGGGACCATGGGAAGTTTGATAAACTGTGGCTTGGCCCATATCAGATTGTTGAAATACTTGGAGACAATGCCTTCCGTCTGAGGACTCTCACGGGAGAAGATATTCCACTGCCTGTCAATGGGTAGTATATGAAATATTATTTCCAGTCCTAAGCTATTTTTAGCTCCCTGCTTTGTATATAGTTAGTTTAGGTTGCTCTTTGTTTATTTTGTTTGGTTAGAATAGGTTTTCTTTGGTTTGTTTGTTTTGGTTTGCATTTCTCTTGCTCTCAGTTCCTTCTCTTTTGGGGATCCCTGGTTGTATTTGTATGATAGTGGTGACAAAGTAGGTATGATGTTCTTGGTATTTCTCTTACAAACTCTAATCATCCTTCCAGGACATCATGGTATGAATTCTCTACCTAATGTCACTTATCCTTGTGCTGAGGCAAAGGGTTTTCTAGTCAGTTTGAACAGGAATATATTAGGGTCTCATACTTTCAATTATTAAAGATACCTGAAGTTGCAAAAGGTCCTTATGAGGTTTGAATAGGTGAAAAATCTTTTTTCTGCTCTAGTGCCACTGTGGTTCTCATCCCTGAGTGTGAACTTCATTGTTCACAGGTTGAAGTAGAAGCAGTGAAAAGATAAGTAGTATCAAAAAAGAAAAAAGAAAAAAAAGAGGATATACATATTAAAAATTAAAAGGTTTAAATTCAACTCATCAAGGGAATCTAGATATCTCTACTGAGGCTATAGACGCCTGGCTGGCAGTAGAGCTATGTTCAGGAAAATCACAACAATAACCTCGTCGGGGCTATAGACACCTGACGGGAAACGAGGCTCTATCCAGGTTACTTTTAGAGTATGAATCTTTATGTAGCTTGTTCATACCAAGTTTGGTTCCTGTTGCAACTAAGGGAGGATAATGAATGCATATGCACACACTTTGACCCTGGTGTAGGAAAGTTTAGATGACTAGGGGCTTCTTTGTTTTAACATAGAGGTGGTGGCAGGATAGGTGAGTTGAAACCATAAGTTCTGGGTTCTTGATTCTAGTTTGTCATCGAAATGCTCAGGAGCATTTCCCTGCAGAGTTGCCATTTGTTGTGCAGTTTTGCACACACACCCCACTAGGAGTAGGGACCCTATTTTCAAGATGTCTTTTGACCTTTGGTTTTATTGAATTTTTTTTTAAGGTCTTGAGATGTTAGTCTTACTGGCTTTATTCTTGCCTTGAGGCTTGAATTGGTTAAAGTTGGGTTTCAGTGAAAATCCAGTTTTTGACTTGAATCCAAGATTTTCTAGCTCCGACGAATTTTCCTGGGCCTTGGTTCATCGTCTGTTTACTGCTGAATTTTCTAAATCCGGGTTTCTGCTTGACTACAAGATTTTTCGGTTCTGGCGGATTTTCCTGAACTGCGTCAAAATCCTGAACATTGTTAAAATCCTGGTTTATGCCGGATCCATGGAATTCGTGTTTATCCAGATTTTCCATGTGTCTTGGTTTTTTCTGAAATTCCATCCTGGGCTCGGGTTTCCAGATTTTTCTGACATGTCTTGTCACTCATTAATGCTTGAAGTACCTTTGCTTAGACATGAGTATGGATGGATTTAAGGTCTTTTGGGAATCATTTTGATTTCATTATTCACCTATTTTCTGCTTTGGCGTCTGAGTTTATTCTTCATTCAAGCTTTGATCATTGAATTTGAGCTGCTTGCGTGAGGATTGGTTGAGCGCTGATCAAGGTTATCGTTACTAGGGCACACTCATTTGGCAGTCGCTTCCTCAAGTTCAAGTTTCATCTGGACTAATCCATAGTAAGTCATCACTGACCCCTCCCTTTATTTGCATCATGATTGAATCTTTCTAAGTTGATTGGTAGCCGTTCTAGGTCGGCCTTTGCTTGGTTACAATTTTGTATTTATCGAACTAGAGTTAGGCTTAACTCCTCACCAAAACTTTATCACCGTGCTTGTGTTTACCCATTAAATGGTGGGTGTGTGAGTATGGATGGTGTTATGGGTCGGATTTTTCCCCCAAGTGCATAATTTGTTATATCCCGCGAGGTTAGGGTTTTTGGTGCTTTGCCCAGATTTTGTTAGGCTTGATGAATTTGCTGTGATTTGCATATCTTGCACCCAGATTAAAATAGCCCTTGCCTTGGGAAGCCCCCAGAGTGCTTTAGATTGATCTTCATGGATAGTATTTCAAACCTTGAGCTTACCCTGGTTTTCATGGTGGAGGATTTAGTCGTCAAAATTAGGGCATCATTGTTTCGCCCTGAAGATTAGTCATTTGAAGGCTTTTGGAAATTTGAATTTGTGTGCATTTGAGGTCTTGCTTATTGGTGTCAACTTTGAGACCATTTTAATCCCAATTAGCAAGGTTTTACATGATCATTCAGTATATGGTTCGCGTGTTAACATTCGTTGGGTTTTCGAGGTGTCTGCGGAATTGCTGCGCACCCGGATTTTCCCGGTTTCGGCCAATTCTGTGGAGTATAGTGAATTCTGGAGTCCCAAACTGTCCGTGGAAATCCGTCATGTCTAAAATTTTCTGGTTTTCCTGCCTGGTTTCATTTCTTTCGATTTCCCAAAGTTAGGGGTAATGGAGTAAATGCTAAATGCTGATTTCTTGTTCCTAATGGATGAATTTCATGATAATCTTATAACCTTTTGTCTGTACTAATGATTTATTTGGCGAATGATGTCTTGGCAGCAAGAATCCATGTGGGTCAGATTTCTCCGAATTCTGCCCTGATCGGATTTTCTCAGTTTGCCTTGTTTTCTCGGATTGCTTTATTTTTCTGGATTTTCAAAGATTGATGATTTGTGATGGATCTTAATTGCTTTATATGATTTTATGCTAACCTTTGGATTGGAATATGTATGATAATTGGATACTCATGACATTCTTTTGTGAATGCAGGTTGAATCAAGCAAGGTTACTGTAGGAAAATCTAAAGGAGATACAAAAGGGTCCTCCATTTCAGAAGTAGAAAGATTAAGATTGGATACCAAGAGTCAGCTGCCGGACAACAAGATATCTTCTGTGTGGTACGAGGTCTACGACACCAATGTTGGAGCATGGCGATATGAGGAATTCAAAGAAAGAATGGCTCAGAAGGATCTATCGGTCCTAAGACAAGGAATGATGAAGTCGGGACTAGTTCATGTGGCAGGGTTCCCTCCTGCAATCCAATGCTATGAGTTAATACGAGAATGTGCCCGATAGTATGACTTCAACACACAAAGGGTTGTCAGTACCGAAGGAAGAGTCTTAGCGAATTTTAATCCCGTTTCTATTGCCCAAGCCTTTGACATGTCGGATTTTCCTTCTGTGTGTGCCTTGAACATTGACTTGACCAAAACATATTATGAGAATGAGCCCACCAAAGCTTAGCAGATGATTAATTCTTGGTTTGAGAAGCCAAAGTCACACTATTACAAACTGCCCAAGCAATTGCATAGGGTTAAATTCAGATCAGATATTTATGATGCGATCACATTTTTGAGCAAAGTGGCAAGTTTGAAGAGTGTTGGAGTGTTGGAAAGTTGGATGGTCCATGTGATCAATAAAATTGAATAGGGAACTAATTACCATTGGGTAGGACTTATTAGCACTATTATTGATAAATAGCTGAGGGATGTCCTAGAAACCAAGAAGTTCACCATGTCTTCTTAATTGATGTATGTGTTGGCTAGATTCTACCCATACAGGGGTTTGAATCCAAAGGTAACATTTGGACAAGATGTAATTTATGACATATACCCCGAATTGCACCTAGGACTGAGGGATTACAGAAGAGCTAATGATACATTCACAATGTATATCACTAGGCTACTTCAAAATGCGAAACATGTGAGATTGTCTGATGGAGAAAAGGAGTTGATAAAGGGATATGGAGCTTGGTTCATTTAGTTTCCCACTTTCTCCTACATCAGAATTGATGGATGTCAAACTGCCCCATACAGGTTGCCTAGGTATCCTACTGATCATATTGTGTTATTAGAGGTTATAAGACAAATATGTGACTTTGATGCAATTGTCAAGAAAGCAAAGCATAAAACAAGTTTTGGTGGGGATTTTCCTCTCAAAATTGGTATAAGTGAGGTTTGTGCATCAATTCAATCAGCACATGCAGTAGGGGATGAATTAGTTGCTTATGGTTTCTCCTTCCACTCCAAGAGGGAAAACTTTGATATCACCGGGGAAGCACAGAAAAAGGCCACCAAAGAGTACCATCACAAGGATGACCTAGAAGATTACTGGGAAAATATCAAAGATGATTTTGAGGAGAGGATGAAAAGGTACTCAAGGCTTCCTATTGATTTGATTAGGTTGTACAACGTTAAGTTGATCCCCAACCAGCTAGAAGATGATGGGAACCTGGTGCAAGATCATGCATATGAGTCTGTTAAGGACAGATCAATTGGGGAGATAAACTAGAATGAAGATGAGGTAACTGAGTTGGAAGACTTGATGGCACCGGTTATGAAATTTACTATTTCATGGTTAAAACATAAATTTTGGGAGTTGGAAAGTGAGAAGGTACCTTGTACCTTTAATTTAATGGGAAATCTCAATCCTATGTCTACTTTAGAAGAATCTGGGGAAGATGAACCCAAAGGGAAAACTAAAGCGAGCTCACCCTTCAAAATCAAAATCAGAGGCCCTAAAGAAAGTGAGTCAGAACTGAAAAGAAAATGAAAAGGGAAGAAAAGAAGCTGAACTTTAAAAATAGGCAAGTCTTCTGAAGAAGAGGAATTTGAAAAAATAGAAGAAGAAGATGCTCCTCCGTAGCCAAAGAAGACAAGAACAACTAGGGTCTCAAAGAGAAAAGGTCAAGAGGCTTCCAAAGATGAGACTTTGGTTGTTGATGTGGAGAGTTCAGGGGAAAAAACTAAGGTTTATTCAAGGAGATCAAGGACTCCATCCCCTAAGGAGCCGATGCAAAAGATGGATCCTCTTCCAAAGACACCCACTGTGGAGCAACCTAGGGCTACTTCTCCTTCACTGAGTGTACCTGAGCAACAGAGAGCTCATCAAGAGCAAGAGACTAGTGGAGAAACAGAGCCATTCAAGGAAGGAGAACTCTTTGGTGCGGCAACTGAGCTTGAAGTTGAAGAGGTAGAAAAACACCCTTCTCCACTAGTACAATATTAAGATTCTCCAGCAAGCAGCAAAGGCAATGGATTGCTTGAAAAGGAGAATATCCCCATTAGAACCCCATCACTGGTGCAAGAAGAAGAGATTGAAGTAGGTGATCAAGGTGAGTAGTATCTAGGAAAAGAAAAGGATGAAACCACAGAACAACATGAAGAGGCAAAAACAGAAGAAATCCGGGTGGATCCTGCTGTTCTGGATTGGCTGGAAAAGGAGATTAAAAGAAAGAAACAAGTTGTTATTGAGGACACCCCTCTAGATTGGGATGAGATGCTATCCAAGATTGGAAAAGGTAAGAAGAAGAAGGTGGCCAAAGTAGTTTCAAGGATAGAAAGAGATGAAGTGAGTAACAGGGTCATTCACATTGCCACCCCTACTGCGGATAAAACTAAAGAAGAGGTCACTAGTAAGGATTACGATGTGCAGACTTTTAACCTTGGACCAGCATCTATGGAACAAGATATTGAAGAGTATGAAGGGTCCAGTGTAGTAATAATTGGGAGGCTAAGGAAAGAGACTCAATCAAAACATGAGCTTAAAAGGGAAAATGAGAGGTTTAGGAATTGCTTGGACGATGTAATGAAACCTCTGCAATCTCTTCACCCATCTTCCTCTGCTACTCCTGGTTTCCTTCCCAAGCAAACCATTTCTGAAATTGAAATGATGAAAACCTCTACCCAAACTACAGTATATTGGTTGAAAGATGTACAAGTGAAAGGAGATGATGCAATTAAGGAGGTCCTTTCAGTTGGGAAGGATGCAATCAGAGCCAAAGACCTACTCGATCATGTGCGATCTCAAGACAAGGAGGATATTGATCTTCTGTTGCAGAAATCCAAAGTGATTATGGGGTATGGTAAAGATCAGTTGGCTACAGATGGAGTCCTTCCTTCCTTCAGACTTAAAGAACCTTGGGAATGGTTTGAGGCCTTACAAATTCTATAGAAATCCATCAGAAAGATCCATAAACGAAAGAAACAAATAGGTGGCAATCTAACTGGAGTTTATAATGGATGCATTGCATTTTTTTAGGTTATGACTGGCAGGAGGAAAATTTCTCATAAATACCTGAGCCTAGAATAGTTAAGGGAATGGTGGCATGATGTTTATGCTCCTGACTCTGAAAATGTAATAATAGGACACCAGCTGGATGATGCAGTAACTTACTTGGCGGTGATGGATAAGTATCATGCTCACAAAGATAATTGGAATAAAATTGTCAAACAGTCAAAAGAGGAGATTGGCACCATTGAATGCCGGCTTAGGATTTTTCCTTTGCCACCTGTTGCCAAGTTGGACAAATTATTTTTGAAAGTTCAGGATCAAAACAAGGATAAGGGAGGTGGTAATTAATGCCAATTTTGAGATTTTTGCTTCCCTATTATTATGGGCATGTGTTGATTCAGGCTACATTGGGGAATGTGTCTAAGCCGACCATGATAATGTATCAGCATTTAATGTGTGCCTTATTTTGGAATTCCTAAGGCTGACTTGTTTTGGCTGTTTTATTTTGTAAATGTTTGGCTAGGCCAACATGTCTTGAGAATTTGCTATAAAGGGCATTCTTGCCTCATTGTAAAAGGATCTAGAAAAAAGATAATAGAGACAAGTTAGATCAAAAGAGTTAGGGCATTTTATAGTAGGGATAATAGTCAATTTCTTGAAGAAAATATTGTAACAGAACAGTGGAATTGTTGTAGCATTTTGATGATCTAATACAATTGAAGACATTGTGGTTTTCCTGGTGAAATCTTTTGTGTTAGTTTATCTTGCATGGTTCTTGTTGTTTCATCTTTCAAATTGCTTGAAGATTTAGGGTTTTAGTGTTTAGAATTAGATTAGTTTGGTGAATGGTGTTCATGATTTCATATTTTGAATGTTTGTAGCAATCTCTGGTCTATACTCCCAGTAACTATCTGATTGTAGTAGGCTGGTGAATTCAACCTGGACCATATATTTATATGTGCTTAGTTCGATTGTAGACAAATATCTATGATTTGAAAATTTATATACCTTAGAAGATTGCACCGTTCTTGTGATATCGCATTGTTGGTTTAGCAAGAGTTGGTTATTTGAGTTTGGTCCATTCTAGATATCTGTCATGTGCATTGTTCATTCTAGAAATAGTTTAGATCTTATGATATCTTCGTACCCTTATCTTTTGCTATTTTTTTTATCATCTGGTTAGATTTAGGAATTAAGATTGTTATCTGATAAATTGGAAAGATACAGTTTGCTTGCAGTAAGGTCTGATTGTGATTACCAGCATTTCACATATTATCTAAGTTGTTTATGCATCGTCATGACCTGACACCTGAGAGATCTTGGGGTGATTTTTAGTAATTTATTGTTGAAAATAACCTTTCAAGAGAGATAGAATATTTCATTCTGTCTAAGTTGTTGTTGTGTGGAAAACACCATCAACATACCTCAAGAGTATCCTTTGAAGTAGGTACTATTGGGGTAAACATCGACACACTAGAAGATACTGAGGGAATAAGTAGGCACAACTGGAGCTCAACCAACATCTTCCATCTCACATAGGTGTATAGCCTTAGGGTCAACCTTAACTGTGAATACTCAATTGTTATAAATAAACTTAATAGATTTATGCAAGGTAGATGGGACTAGACCCATAGCATGAATCCATTGTCTACCAAGAAGAAGGTTACATGGTAACTTTTCTTCCATAACATATACAGGGGTAGGAATAGTAACGGGTCCCAACCTCAAAGGAAAGTCTATCCTGCCTAGGGATTGTCGACTGACATTATTGAACCCAGAGAGGACAAGAGGAGAAGTATTAAAAGAGGATGGGTCAATATTAATCTTAGGCAGTAGATCAATACCACATACATTGAGTGTCAAACTAGCATCAATGAGAGTGTGTCTAATGACTATCTTATTAATATTGACTATAATCATTAGAGGATCTACTTGCTTCTATACTTTCGAGGGTGGGAGTTGTTGCAGATAAAATGTAATATTTGGAAAATTAGCATGAATATATTCCATCAACGCATCAACATCAACCAACCTAGCAGAAGAAGGCAAGAGGATTTTTTGCAAGGCTTCCTGAAGCATACCTTGATAAACTAGAGCAGACTGAAGCAAGTCCCATAGTGAGATCTTATCTGAAGTAGCTCGATGTTTCTCTACAAGATTGAAATCACTAGGTGCTTTAGCTATAGGTTTAGGAGCTTGAGGAAGTCTTGGTTGTTTATTCATATTGTTCTCGTAAGTGTATGCTACCGCTCTATAGGAGGGAGCGTTAGGAAGGTCACGAGGTCCATTATTTAACAAGACACCATCGATAGCACAAATCCTTTTAGGAGTAGGACTAGCTGGAGTCTCATGAATGATCAATTTCTTAGGCCCTTGGGGGGCAGTAGAAACATTCACTACATTTACGGACTCATTGTAACTAGTAGAATGATTACTTAAATACATATTCTCAACATCAATCCAAATAGGATCAAACATAGAATAATTACTTAAAGAGACATTCTCAACATCAATCCAAGGTGAATCAAATGTGGAAGGGAGCTCATCATTCACAAATGCATCATCTCTAGAAGAGAGTGCATTGGAATGAATAGAAGGTAAAGCAATATTGAGAAAGGTATCAATGATTTCATCTTCTTGCAACAAGACATCCTCTGAAGCAAGAGGAATCTCATGAGAAGGATCAAAGATACTGAGTGACATGGGAAAAACCAAGTCACCATCACATGCATCGAATGGAATATCATCAATATTTTGAACAAAGTTGGATACTGAACTGATAAAAGAAGATATTAAATCCATTACAATTTTTTCAAAGAAGAAAGTTCTTCATGTCAAGTTCACCAAAAATGTGATATAGGGGGATTCGCTACTCATGAGTTCTCTTCGCTCAAAGATCATCATAGGGCTAACTACCCTATATCACCTTAATGGAACAATGCAAAAGTTCTAGAGTCTGAAAGAGAAGGTCACAGAGGGTCTTTGCACAAACTGAAAGACTCTCGGCCAAAAGATTTCAATGTAGAAAGTGGATGACAACGCGACATGCTAGCGTCTCAGTGGTGCATTGGTGTCTCATACAAACTAGAGACTGATTTTATCACAAAAAAAAATGACTACTTCTATCTAATTACTGAGAACTCATAGAATATATGAAAATGATAGAATGCAATAAAGTGATAGAAATGAAGTAGAATGAGGTAAGACTATCAAAGATTTAAAAGGAAGAGAGGAAAGAAATAACAACAAGCATGTGATTAATGAAGCCTCTACCAAACAAATGTCTTTACAACATGCAAGTGTGATATCTGGAGAGAATGTTGGGGCTGTATAGGGGTTTACCTCAATCAAACCCCCATTTTGGTGTTCTCACCTCTATGAATAGACAAGAAGATAAAGAGTGTGATGAAAAAAGCATGCGGTGAAAGCAAAACCCACTCAAGAGTAGAACCACACCATTAATAAGCATGTGATAAAAATAAACCCCACTCGAGGAGGAGAAACTGTATCATGAATAATCATGTGATAAAATAAAACCTCACTCGAGGAGAACCCGTATCACGAAGTAAATGTGCAATAGGAGGGGATATGGAATCCCAAGATGGTCACAAGCATGGAAGAGGGATAAAACTATAAAGAGTGCTATAATGGAAGCTTGAGAGAGCTTGGAGCTACTACGACAAGCTGTATAAAGTATGTGTAAGCAAGTGATGGAGTCAAGCTAAAGACTAGCAAATTGGAACTAGATGTGAAAGGAAGTCCCCCAAATGAAGCAAAAAAAGGACTTTTAAGGAGGGAAAAGGAGATTCCTGGGCCATTTCAGAGAATCCTGAGCCATTTCCACCAACCAACTTAGATGACCAGTGGAAAACAGGTTTGAAAATGGTCATTTGAGCATTGAAACATCACAAAACACTAGAGTGGCATGTGGATGTCCCCATGACGTGCTAGTGTCTGGACACGTCATGCTACAAAACAATGTGAATCAGAAAGGCAGAAAGTCTAATGAAAAATTAACATGCAAGGGTGGCTACTAAAAAGGGGTGTTGGAGCATCTTGAGAGGAAAAAAGGGTGATACAAAGGCTAAAATGAGCCTACTCAAGATGCTAAAGGAGTGAACACTAAAGTGGAAACAAGAATACAAAGGGGAGATCGCAAGGGTGAAATTTTTCTCTTATACATTTTGTCCCCACTGTAGCGGACATATGAATCCACATTAATATGCACGCTAAAGGAAATCTACTAAATATAAATAACATCATATGCCAAAAAGGATATTATAGAGGAAGTAGATAATTCTTCTAACTATGGAAGCGTGCTTCTAGGCTAATGATTTGCCAAACCAATACATTGGAAAAGAAGCACCTGCACCAGATAACAACGTTAGAACATAAAAAGAAAAAGGATTCAAGTCAACAATATGAAAGAGACCTCGATGTGAAAGGTCATCTCAGTAATATGGATCATCCCCAAATAATACATAGAAGACTTCAAAGATGAAGAGAGAAGGAGCATATACTCAGGATGAAGAAGGTGCATATCTTCAATCTAGTATATGCAAGAGATAAGAGAGATGAACATGTGGTGAAAAAAAAAACCTATTTAGGAGTAGAACCCACACCACAAAAGAGGTGATAAAAGAAAACCCCACTCGAGGAGGAGAACCCGTATGACTAGAAAGTTCCTTACAAGCCTGCAAACCTACAAGGAAGGCATCCTTCAAGAACTTTCACAGGAAGGAAAATTGGCAACATGTCTACCCACAGATAGAACATGTCTAAAGTGTCGATATTTCTACCCTCATATAGGACACATCTAAAAGCATCAACATGTCTACCCACAGATAGGACATGTCTAAAAGCAGTCGGTCACGCAGACCATAAAAAGAAGATGTTTCTACTCAAGGGACACACTATTTGAAAGGAAAGATCTAATTAGGCTTCCCCCAAGATTGACAAGAAGAATCCATTCAGAAGAAAGGATTTCAAAGAGGTCCCTTAAGAACCCTTCAAAAGAGAAAAAGGGTTCATCAAGGGACACTTCATTTTGAAAGATATAGTGAAGAGAGGGGTCCTTAAGAAGGACACATGTCTTCGTAATGAGTTATCCCTACCCCCAATGTATAGGGGAGGAGAACCATGCAAGATTCTTAGAACAGAATAGAGGTAGACCTCAATATCACTTGTCATGCAAGGTAAAGGCAAGTGCATCAGCAAGTGATAACACCTAAATCATGAAGTTGTATTTTATCCTTCAAGGTCTTACATTCACTAGTGGAATGATGGAGCACTTCATGGTACGCACAGAAAGAACAATCTCCTTCATTGTGTATATGAAGCTTATTTCATGTGGGAAAAGGATGAGTGATTAAGTAGGATTTTAGAATCCTCAACAAAATATGCTCTTGCTTAGACAAGGAATGAGGAGCAGGAGGAAAACCTTTGTCCTGTTGGGGAAGGTTTTACTTCTCACAAGAAGAGGAAGAAGGAGTGAAGGTAGAAGACAAGGGAGGATAAATCAGTCCACGAGAATAAGATTGAGTGGAATTACTATCACCATTCAACTATGGTCCCCTTTCAAATTGTTCATTCAAACAACCAAGTCCTAAGTTATGCTTATGAGGTATAAATTCTATACAAATCTGAATGCCTTGTTCATTGTGCCCACAACCTTTACGCTCATAGCCACATTTAGAGATGAGCTTTAAGCCAGGGCCATAATGTGTTTGCATGTCTTGAAAAGAAGGTGGATCCTTATAAAGAGTATTGTCCCAACAATGTGGGTCACACTCCTCTATGCGATCACCATCATTCTTATTAATAGAACTACCAACACTATCCTCCGTAGCTAAAGTGTAATCCTCTTCCTCAAAAGGAGGATCAATACTAAGGATATTAGAATTATTGCTCACCCTACTCCATGATATAAATGAATAATAATCTTTGATAATAGGTGTAGGTGATGTTGTTGGAAGGTCTAAGTCAATTGGGTCGACTTTATATTCTCCAACAAAGGAATTTGTAAATTCTAAAGGACCCTGATCACCACCAAGATGTGCATTCCTTTCAAAAGAGGTCAAAGGAGCACACTTAAGACTTCTTGCTTTAGAAGTATCTTCTTTGGAAACTTCTACCTTGAGAGTATCCTTTGCAGTAAGTATTTTTTGGGTAAACATCAACACACTAGAAGATACTAAGGGAATAAGAGTAGGAAAAACTAGAGCTCAACCAATAGCTGACATCTCACATAGGTGCATAGCCTCAGGGTCAGCCTTAAATGTGACTACTCGATTGTTATAAATAAACTTAATAGATTTATGCAAGGTAGATGGGACTACACCCATAGCGTGAATCCATAGTCTACCAAGAAGAAGGTTACACGATAACTTTTCTTCCATAACATATACAAGGGTAGGAATAGTAACGGGTCCCAACCTCAAAGGCAAGTCTATCATGCCTAAGGATTGTTGACTGACATTATCAAACCCATGGAGGACAAGAGGAGAAGTATTAAAAGAGGATGGGTCAATATTAATCTTAGGCAGTAGATCAATACTACATACATTGAGTTCCAAACCAACATCAATGAGAGTGCATCTAATGCCTATCTTATTAATATTGACTATAATCGTTAGAGGATTCACTTTCTTCTATACTTCTGGGGGTGGGAGCTCTTGCAGATAGAACATAATATTTTGAAAATCCACATGAATATACACCATCAACTCATCAGCATCTGCTAGCCTAGTGGAAGAAGGCAAGAGGATCTTTCTCAAGGCTTCTTGAAGCATACTTTGATAAACCAGAGTATACAAAAGCAAGTTCCATAGTGAGATCTTATCTGAACTAACCCAAGGTTTCTCTACAAGATTGTAATCACTAGGTGCTTTAGCTATAGGTTTAGGAGCTTGAGGAAGTCTTGTTTTTTACTCATATTGTTCTCATAAGTGTAGGATACCACTCTATAGGAGGGAGCCTTAGGAAGTTCAAGAGGTCCATTATTTAACAAGACACCATCAATAGCACAAATCCTTTTAGGAGCGGGACTAACTAGAGTCTCATGAATGCTCAATTTCTTAGGCCCTTGGGGAGCAAGAAAATAATTCACCACATTTACGAACTTGCCGCAACTAGTATAATGATTACTTAAATACATATTCTCAACATCAATCCAAATAGGATCAAATGTAGAATAATTACTTAAAGAGACATTCACAACATCAATCAAAGGCGAATTAGATGTGGAAGGGGACTCATCATTCAAAAATGCATCATCTCTAGAAGAGAGTGCACTGGAATGAATAGAAGGTAAAGTAACATTGAGAAAGGTATCAATGATTTCATCTTCTTGCAACAATACATCCTCTGAAGCAAGAGGAATCTCATGAGAAGGATTAGAGATACCGAGTGACATGGGTAGAACCAAGTCACCATCACATGCATCAAATGGAATATCATTTATATTTGAAAGTTGGATACCGAACTGATAAAAGAAATATTAAATCCATTACATTTTTTTTGAAGAACAATGTTCTTCACATTGGGTTCACCAAAAATGTGATATAAGGGGATTCGTTGCTCACGAGTTCTCTTCGTTCAAAGATCCTCACAGGATGAACTACCCTATATCACCTCAATGGAACGACATGGAATTTCTAGAGTCCAAAGGAGAAGGTCACAGAAGGTCTCTAGAAAAACAAATAGGCTCTCCACAAGAGGATGTCAATGCAAAAAGTGGATGACAGGGCATTGCGCTAGCATCTGAGTGGTGCGCTAGCATCTTATACAGACCAAAGACTGATTTTATCATAGAAAATAGGTAAGTGAATATTTCTATCTAATTGCTGAGAACTCATAGAATATATGAAAACAACATAATGCAATAAAGTGATAGAAATGAAGAAGAATGAGGTAAGACTATTAAATATTTAAAAGGAAGAGGAAAGAAATACTTACAAGCACATGATTGATGAAGCCTCCACCAAATGAATGTCTTTACAACCTGCAAGTGCGATGTCTGGAAAAAATGTTGGGGCTACATAGGTGTTTGCCTCAGTCAAACCCCCATTTTAGTCTTCCCACCTCCACAAACAACCAAGAAGATAAAGAGTGTGATGAACAAAGTGTGTGGTGAAAGAAAAACCCAATCAAGAGTAGAACCCGCACCATGAATAAGCGTGTGATAAAAGAAAACCCCACTCGAGGAGGATAACCTGTATCATGAATAAGAATGTGATAAAAGAAAACCTTGCTCTAGGAGGAGAACTCATATCACAAAATAAATGTGCAAATAGTAGGGGATATGGAATCCCAAGATGATCGCAAGCATGCAAGGGGGATAAAACTACAAACAGTTTTATAATGGAAGCTTGAGAGAGCTTGGAGCTACTAGGAAAATTTGTATAAAGTATGTGTAAGCAAGTGATGGAGTCAAGATAAAGACTAGTAGAGTGGAGTTGGCTGTAAAAGGAAGACCCCCAAAGGAAGTGAAAAAAAACATTTAAGGAGGGAAAATAAGCTTCCCAGGTCATTTTAGAGAATCTTGAGCCGTTTCCATTGAAAAACTTAGATGAAAAGTTGAAAACAAGATCAAAAATGGTTGTCTAAGCATTGAAACATTGCAAAACACTAGCGTAACATGTGGACATCTGCACAACACGCTAGTCTCTAGACACATCACACTACAAAACAACACAAATGAGAAACACACAAAGTCTGATGCAAAATTAATGCACAAGGGTGCTGTTAAAAAGGGGTGTTGGAGCATCTTGAGAGGAAAAAAAGCTGATGCAAGGGCTAAAATGAGCCTACTCAAGATGCTAAAGGAGCATATACTAAAGTGGAAACAAGAATGCAGGGGAAATCGCAAGGGTGCAATTTCACTCTTATACATTTTTCCCCCACTTTAGCTGGCATATGCATCCATATTAATATGCATGCTAAAGGAAATCTACTAAACATAAATAGCATCATATGTCAAAAGGACACTATAGAGGAAGTAGATAATTCTTTGAATTATGGAAGCGTGCCCCTAGGTTGATGATTTGCAAAACCAATACATTAGACAAGAAGCACCTGCACCAAATAGCAATGTTAGAAGACTTCGATGTGAAAGGTCGTCTTAGTACTATGCGTCATCCCCAAATAATACATAGAAGACTTCAAAGATGAAGAAAAAAGGTGCATATACTTAGGATGAAAAAGGTGCATATCTTTGATTTGGTATATGCAAGACATAAGAGAGATGAACAAAGCATGTGGTTAAAGCAAAACCTATTCAGGAGTAGAACTCGCACCACAAAAGAGGTGATAAAAGAAAACCCCACTTGAGGAGGAGAACTCGTATCACCAGAAAGTGCCTTACAAGCCCGCAAACCTACAAGGAAGGCATCCTTCAAGAACTCTCATGTGAAGGAAAAGTGGTGAAATGTCTATTTGCAAATAGAAAATGTCAGAAGCCGCGACACATCCAACCGCAGGTAGAGTGTGTCTAAAGCATTGATACTTCTACCCTTAGATAGAATGTATCTAAAAGTGACGACATGTCTACCCATAGATAGAACATGTCTAAAGCATCGACTTGTCTACTTGTAGATAGGATGCTTCTTAAAGCATCGACATGTCTACCCACAAATAGGACATGTCTAAAAGTGTCCCTTTCACGCAAACTGAGAAAATTTCAAAGGGATCCCTTGGTAACCCTTCAAAAGGAGAGGGGTCCACTCAAGGGATGCATATTTGAAAGGAAAGATCTAGTCAGGCTACCCCCAATCTAGACGTGAAGAGTCCATTCAAAAGAAAGGATTTCAAAGAGGTCCCTCGGGAACCCTTCAAAAGAGAAAAGGGGTTCACTCAAGGGATGCTTCATTTTGAAAGACATAGCAAAGAGAGGGGTCCTTAAGAAGGACAAACATCTCTGTAACGAGTTATCTCTACCCCCAATGTACAAGGGAGGATAACCATGCAAGATTCTTAGAAAAGGATAGAGGTAGACCTCAATATCACATGTCATGTAGGGTAAAGGCAGGTGCATCAACAAGTGATTGCACCTGTATCATGAAGTTTTATTTTATCCTTCAAGGCCTTACATTCGCTAGTGGAATGATAGAGCACTCGATGGTATGCACAGAAAGAACACTCTCCTTCCTCATGTTTATGAAGCTTATTTTGTGTGGGAGAAGGAAGAGTGATTAAGCTTGCTCTTAGAAGCCTCAACAAAATACGCTCTTGCTTGGACAAGGAATGAGGAGTGGGAAGCAAATTTTTCTCCTATGGGGGAAGGTTTGAATTCTCACAAGAAGAGGAAGAAGGCACGAAGGTTGAAGAAAAGGGAGGATAAATCAGTCCACGAGAACAAGGTTGAGTGGAATTCATGTCACTATTCAACTGTGGTCCCCTTTCAAATTGTTCATTCAAACAACCAAGCCCTAAGTTATGCTTATGAGGCATAAATTCTATAGGGACCTGAATGCCTTGTTTGTTGTGCCCACAACCTTTACGCTCATAGCCACAATTAGAGATGAGCTTAAAAGAAGGGCCATAATGTGTTTGCAAGTCTTGAAAATAAGGTGGATCCTTATAAAGGCATTGTCCCAACAACGAGGATCACACTCCTCTATGGGATCACCATCATTCTTATTAATAGGACTTCCAACACTATCCTTCTTAGTTGAAGTGTAATCCTCATCCTTAGAAGCATCATCAATACTAAGGATATTACAATGATTGCTCACCCTAATCTGCAATATAAAAGAATAATAATCTTTGATAGTGAGTGTAGGTGATGTTGTTGAAAGGTCTTAGTGGATTTGGTTGACTTTATATTCTCCAATGAATGCCTCTATAAAGTCTAAAGGACCTTGATCACCACCAAGACATTCATAGCTTTGAGAATAGTGGAGGGAGCACACTTAGGACTCCTTGCTTCAGAAGGATCTTCTTTATGGATGTCTACCTCGAGAGTGTCCTTTGCAGTAGGTACTACTGGGGTAAACATCGACACACTAGAAGATACTGATGGAGTAAGAGTAGGCACAATTGGAGCTCGACCAGCACCCGCCTTCTCACACAGGTGCATAGCCTCAGAGTTAGCCTTAACTGTGACTAATTGATTGTTATAATTAAACTTAATAGATTTATGCAAGGTAGATGGCACCACACCCATAGCATGAATCCATAGTCTACCGAGATGAAGATTACTTGGTAACTTTTTTGCCATAACATATACAAGGGTAGGAAATAGGTCCCAACCTCAAAGGCAAGACTATTGTGCTTAGGGATTGTCAACTGACATTATAAAACCCATGGATGATAATAGGAGAAGTATTAAGAGAGGATGGTTCAATATTAATCTTAGGTATTAAATCAATACTACATGCATTGAGTGTTGAACCTGCATGAATGAGAGTGTGTCTAATGCCTATCCTATTAATATTGATTATAATCATTAGAGGATCCACTTTCTTTTGTACTTTCGGGGGCAGGAGCTCTTGTGGATAGAACATAATATTTGGAAAATCCGCATGAATATATGCCATCAACGCATCAACATCTATCAGCCTAGTAGAAGAAAGCAAGAGGATCTTTTGTAAGGCTTCTTGAAGCATACCTTGATAAAATGGAGCAGACTGAAGCAAGTCCCATAGTGAGATCCTATTTGAACTAACCCGAGGTTGCTCTACAAGATTGTAATTACTAGGTGCTTTAGCTGTAGGTTTAGGAGCTTGAGGAAGTCTTGGTTGTTTATTTATATTGTTCTCGTAAGTGTAGGCTACCACTCTATAGGAGGGAGCCTTAGGAAGGTCAGGAGGTCCATTATTTAACAAGACACCATCGATAACATAAATCCTTTTAGGAGTGGGACTAGCCAGAGTCTCATGAATGATTGGTTTCTTAGGCCCTTGGGGGGTAGCAAAAACATTCACCACATTTATGGACTCACTGCAACTAGTAGAATGATTACTTAAATAAATATTCTCAACATCAATCCAAACAAGATCAAATGTAGAATAATTACTTAAAGAGACATTCTCAACATCGATCCAAGGTGAATCATATGTGGAAGGGGGCTCATCATTCACAAATGCATCATCTCTAGAAGAGAGTGCATTGGAATGCACAGAAGGTTTTAAGTAACATTGAGAAAGGTATCAATGATTTCATCTTCTTGCAACAAGACATCCTCTAAAGCAAGAGGAATCTCATGAGAAGGATCAAAGATACCAAGTGACATGGGCAGAACCAAGTCACCATCACATGCATCAAATGTAGTATCATTAATATTTTGAGCAAAGTTGGATACTGAACTAATAAAAGAAGATATTAAATCCATTACATTTTTTTTGAAGAATAATGTTCTTCACGTCAGGTTTACCAAAAATGTGATATAGGGGGATTCACTACTTATGAGTTCTCTTTGCTTAGATATCCTCATGGGGTGAACTTCCCTATATCACCTCAATGGAACAATGCGGAAGTTCTAAAGTCTGAAGGAGAAGGTCACAGAGGGTCTCTAGACAAACTGATAGGCTCTTGGCCAAAGGACGTCAGCGTAGAAAGCAGAAGATAGCGCGGTGCATTGGTGTCTTAGTTGTGCGTTGGCATCTCATATGGACCAGAGATCGAGTTTATCATAGAAAAAAACTAAGTGACTATTTCTATCTGATTGCTTAGAACTCACAGAATATATGAAAACGACAGAATGCAATAAAGTGATAGAAATGAAGTAGAATGAGGTAAGACTATCAAAGATTTAAAAGGAAGAGAGGAAAGAAATACCTACAAGCATGTGATTGATAAAGCCTCCACCAAACGAATGTCTTTACAACCTACAAGCATGATATCAGGAGAGAATGTTGGGGTTGTATAGGGGTTTCCATCGATCAAACCCCCGTTTTGGTGTTCCCACCTTCATAGAAAGCCAAGAAGATAAAGAGTGTGATGAACAAAACGTGTGGTGAAAGCAAAACCCGCTTAGGAGTAGAACCTACACCATGAATAAGCATGTGATAAAAGAAAACCCTGCTCGAGGAGGAGAACCCATACCATGAATAAGCATGTGATAAAAGAAAACCTCGCTCGAGGAGGAGAACCCGTATCACGAAGTAGATGTGCAAATAGTAGGGGATATGGAATCCCAAGATGCTCACAAGCATGGAAGGGTGATAAAACTTTAAAGAGTGTTGTAATGGAAGCTTGAGAGAGCTTGGAGCTGCTACGACAAGTTGTATAAAGTATGTGTAAGCAAGTGATGGAGTCAAGCTAAATACTGGCAAAGTGGAGCTGGCTATAAAAGGAAGTCCCTCAAATGAAGTGAAAAAAGGACTTTTAAGGAGGGAAAAGAAACTTCCCAGGCCATTTCAGAGAATAATGAGTCGTTTCCACAAACAAACTTAGATGACAAATGGAAAACAAGCTAAAAAAAGGTCGTATGAGCCTTAAAATGTTGCAAGATGCTAGCACAGTGCATAGACATTGGTATGATGCGCTAGTGTCTAGACACGTCACGCTACAAAACAACATGAATCAAAAAGGCACAAATTATGATGAAAAATTAACACGCAAGGGTGGTTGCTAAAAAGGGGTGTTGGAGCATCTTAAGAGGAAAAAAGGTTGATGGAAGAGCTAAAATGAGCCTACTCAAGATGCTAAAGGAGCGGACACTAAAGTGGAAACAAGAATGTAGGGGAAATCACAAGGGTGCAATTTCACTCTTATACAGTATGTAATCCTTATTATAAGCTTCCCAAAAAGTATAATTTTAAATATATTTAATTTTATTATTATTTTTATTTTTTATTTTTTGTGAATGTAGGGTTTTCATCGAAAACCAAGCTCTTTGTTATGCACATGTGGAAAAATAGAATATTTTCAAAAAAAAATTGAAAAATATGAGTGCACTAAATATTGAAGTCTTTGATCCAACAAAAAAACTGAATTTTGATACATACAAAAAAAGTTGTGTTATACAGTATGCCTATTTCTAAATTGTAATTGGTTTGACTTCGAAACTTTTTTAAGGAAAAAATATTCAATAAAACACTATGAAACTAGTTGAAAGCACTAGATATCATAGTTACAAATCTAAATTCTAAAAAAATAGAATTTTATCCTTCATGGAAAAAAAGTTGTGTTATACAATGAGCATCACTCATTAAAAATGGTGTTTACTGAAAAAACTAGTTTTCAAAGGAGGTGGAAAAAGAAGTGCAATTTGATTCCAAAATTTTTGAAAAACAATATATTTAGAATCTATAGACAAAATGTCACAAATCACTATTTTGCATCATCTTCAAATTCCTCGTGTTTTAGCTGCTATAGGTGCCCAAAAGTGAAGATTTAGTTAGAAAAAATCAATTCAGTGTCCAGTTTGGAAAAAAATTGTAAACCAGTATTGTGGGATCACCCCACTCCAAGACATCCAATGTATAGAGAATACATGTATGAAGGTAGCTTCTAGAGTAAGTTACAAGAGATGTGCATCCAAATCAACTTGGCACATTTTTCCACCACCTACAATTATGCAAATGACACTTGTACAATATTCTTTGAATCCTCATTCATACCTCCAAACTTGGGTGAACCATTTTTACTTAAAAGAGGTATGCCAAGTGCTCTTACACACCTTACAACCATCATAGAATTTGTCATATATGACAACACTTACAGTTGTAAGAGAATCCATCATAACCAACTAATAATAAATTATTCTCTTACAACCTATCATAGTCAAACTTGGGTGCCTAGATTCCCCATACAAAGATGCTATGGCTATGACATATAGATTTATTCCTCCAATTCACCATGAAGAAAAGTTATCTTCACATCCATCTATTCAATCTCTAAATCATATGCAACAACAAGTGATAACAAAAATCTAATGGGTGTCAACTTTGCAACATAATAAAAAATCTCACCATAATGAAATCCATCAACTTGGGAATAACCCTAAAGTTGCAACCAACCTCGCCTTATATCTCTCAACATTGCTATTTGAACCAAAAAAATTCTTGAACACCCATTTGCAACCAATGGGTTTTATGTCCATCAGGTAAGGGCACTGAATCCCAAGTGTCATTCATTTTTAATGCAACCATCTCCTCATCCATGACCTTTATCTAGGAATTGACATCACTCATAGCCATAGCCTTCCTTACATTTATAGGCTCGTCGATATTAGAAATCAAATAAAAAATAAAACTAAAATCATGCAATGAATACCCAAACCTATCAGGTTGTTGCCTTATTCATGTAGACCTCCTTAAAGGTTGAGGTTGAGGTTTTTCATCTTCATCTAAAATTTTAGAGCTACTTGAGCTCTCCTCATCATCAAGTCAATCAAATGTTTTTGGTTCTTATTTCTCAAGGGTAGGATGAATATGAACCACATCCTCTTTCTTTTCTTCTTTATTTGGTTGTAAAACAATTGTAGGAGTAACAAGTTCCTTGAAAATCACATTTTTGCTATATAGAACCTTTTCAGCCACAGGATCCTAAATCTTGTACCCTTTCACACAAATTTCATTACCAATGAAGATAATTTGTATAGCCTTGTTCTCCAGCTTAGACCTCCTCTCCTTAAGCACATGATCAAATGCCTCACAACCAAATACTCGACTATGTATTAGTGAGAAATTTTTACCAGACTATACCTCCATGGGTGTCTTATCCACAAGTTTTGAAGTAGGAGACGTGTTAATCAAGTAGCAAGCAATAACAAAAACTTAATCCCAAAAATTTTGTTTGAAGCTAGCTTTACTGAGCATACTCTTAGCCCTCTCCATCAACATCATGTTTATTCTTTCTAGAACTCCATTCTACTGAGGGGTGTAGGGATTTGTCTTATGTCTTTCAATCCCATGTTCTTTACAAAACCTGTTTGTAGACATTCAAATTATACTGATTGATATCATGCACTTGATCTTGATTTACTAACACCAATTCTGCCTAAATCACTTCTTTACTAACCATTTAATCAAATAATCTTTATTTGATTAAATTCATCCTAATTCCTCTATTAATTAAATAAACCAACTTTATTTGATTAAATCATTATCTTCTCTTAATTAAATAAATCATTTTATTTATTTAATCCTAATGTTCCTCTTTTAATTAAATAAATCACTTTATTTAGTTAAATCATATTTCCTCTTTTGATTAAATAAATCACCTTTATTTGATTAAATCTAACATCATCCCTTTTAATTAAATAAATCAAACTTTATTTAATTAAATCTTTATATTCATTATTCCTCTCATTTGATTTAAATAAATCCAAAAATCTAAGTCAAATGTCAAATCAAACTAATCTCCATCTAAGTTAATTAAATCCTAATTAACTCTAACTCTAATCCATTAAATCCTCTATATTTTGCAACTTGCACAAGTAAATCAATTTAATTGATTTATAAATTCTTCTATTTTCATTCAAAAGGGCATCTCATTGGAATGTTCCTCCAATTTGAAATCTCCCTCCCAAAAGGACTTGTCCTCCAACTTGGCATAGTTTATAACTCTTACAAGTCCTTTTTCTTGAGCCAAGTGGCATTAACTCCTCTTCCAAATCTTCATCCACAATTCAACTTTCAAATTTCAAATCTCCACCTAATTGCATTTATTTGCACATTGCTCAAAATGTGCTCCACCTCTCTCCACTAGCATGTTGACAAGTGGCACAATGCCATTGGCATATGTTTAGTCCCACATTCTTCATATCTTTCATTTCTTCATCCTTATTTTCTACAAATAGAGATCTCTTCTATTGATTTTGGATCCACAACTTTATGCAAGGTTATTATCTACAGGTTTTGAGAAAATTCATCAACAATTCATCCAAGTTTTCATATCTTTCATCCATCTTAGCTAGGTTATGGTAAAATTTCATCAAGAAGCATCAATCTTCATCAAAGTTCATCAAAGCTTGCAAGGAATTGGGAAAGGGATACTTTCCACATCAAAGTAGCACTAATTCCCCCATGGGATTGAGGGTTTGAATGTCTTGAGCAAGATTTAGTAGTTTTTATTTGATATTATTTGCTTTGTTTCTTGTTCTTTGCATTTGAATGAATTGCATGGGGAATGATTGTTTTATTTGTGTTTGATGACTAACATTGTGTTGTTTGTCTATCTTTGAGCAGGTCTAGAGCTACCATTCACACTATTGAACAAAACTCACCACCATTGTCAATTCTCAAACATTTAATCTTTTTATCCTTTTGATTCTCTACAAGATATTTAAACTCTTAGAATCTATTAAAGACTTCAAATTTTGTTCTAAGGAAATAAACCCATCTCCTTTTGTAATCATCAATGAATGAAACAAAATAAATAGATTTTACAATTGAAGGAACATTGACATGACCAAATTCATTAGAATGAATCAATTCTAACACCTCAAAAGATTTGTGAGAACTAGAGTAAATTTGAACACTATGTTTCTCTTCTTCTTTTTCTCCTCTTTTCACTCCTTGCAAAAGTGACCAAGTTTTCCATAATTCCAACATAGATACTTGGAATTTCTAGGAGACTTAAATTTCCCATGGGATTTGAATCTTCCTTTGTTTTCTTTATTTTTATCCTTCTTTCCTTTCTCCTTGGGTCTACCATGAACTGCAAGAGCCTCCTTAGCCGATTCAGTTGATTTTCTTCACATATCCTCAGACAACAAAGATGCAACCACATTGTCCATCTTGAAAGTGGTAGTGGTACTTCCAATGGCCCTAACAAGGTGGTCACACGAACCTGGTAATGAGCATAGTAATGTCATACAATGATCCTCCTCCATCTTTACACCAATAGAGGGCAACAGGGCAATGAGCATAATAAATGAATTTAGGTGATCTACAACAAATCCTTCATCCTCCATCCTTAGAGAGTACAACTTATTTCTTAGAAATAATTTATTTACTAGGGATTTAGCTTGATAAATTTGAGCAAGTTTATTCCAAAGAAGTGCAATGGTCTTCTCTTCATGGATGTTTAGGAGTCTGAATTAACTAAACAGAGTCTTATCATACCCTTTGCCTTCCCATCCATCAAATCCCAATCTTCTTATTTCATTCCAAATAGCATAGTTCCAGAAACAAGTACATCCACAAGTCACGGTCTAGAAGAATTTGTTCCATCCTAAGCTTCCACAACTCAAAGTTTTCTTCATTAAATTTATCAATCTCAAACCTCCCAAATGCACTAGCTATCTCTCTTGCAAAAAGATTAAAAGTCTACTATATAAACTCCCACTCAAACAAAGATCAGTACAAAAAACCCTCTACCCAACAACTATAATCAAAGGTGATCAAGATCTAATACCAATTGAAAGCAAGCAAGGTATGTAGAAATGCTTCCTAATGTTGATCTTAGAGGAGAGATATACAATAATAATGTTTTCCTATTACAAAGTGAGATGTAAAATAGCAAGATTATTAAAATAATAACATGCATGCAAGTATCAGATGCTCACAACACAAGATATATGTGGGGAAATCCCTTTTGAGAGAAAAACTCCACAATTCAAAACCTACACAATGTATTTTCTAACAAACGATGATTATAACACACTTGCAATATAAGTTCTTCTAATAGTATACAAATGTTGATTTGTGGAGCTATTCCAATAGCATAATGATACCTACAAAATATAACTTACAAAACCCACTCCAAGACATGCAATATAATTCAATCCACTCATTTGATGAGCTTGTTGATGCAATCCTCAATCATTTCTACGTAAAAAATGGTCCTAAGATTAACATGAATGATTTAATGTGATGCAAAAAAAAGAGAGGAAAAAGGTCACAGATTTCATAAGTCACTATCAATTTCTTTTATCACAAATCAATCTTACTCTTCTTGATGTGGATGTCCAAAGAGTGTTCATTGACAATTTGCAAACTAAAATAAGGGAGAAAATATTATTAATGAAAATTCCATCCTTCATACATTTGTTATAGTGCTTCATGATTATTAGAATTTGATAAGTCAGTATGAAGAATCATATTCATTGGTTTATATTGAGAAATTTGAATCCGTACCTCAAAACAACTATCAACCATTCAAAAAGAAAAACAAAAGTTTTATCAAGTTTCATACACCTTAAAAAAACAACCACATTGAACATCAAGCCATAAGTCCAACGCCATACCAATTTAGACCAAAATACTAGTAATTCACCCAGTTACTTGACACTGTCCATTCAATCATGTTACAACTTTTGAGTAAGAACCTAATCATATTGCTTCTTGTTAAACATGTGGACACAACCAAACCTTTACCTCCAAACTTCAATCTAAATGCCTTTTGTCAATATCATCACAGAAGTCGAGACATGATACAAAATGATGCATGTTTCTTAAACATCAAGTTCAAGACCTCATCAATTCTAATCACATCTAGTTGGGTGGTGTTAATTATCAAGGGAATAAGTTTGTTGCCCCACCTAAACAAAACTTGCAAATTTTTACCAATTCTTTTCCAAACCATTCATCCAACTTTGTGCAAGCTTGTGATGTTAAGATGATGAGATGAATGTTGATAAGAATGATGATATGAGTGATGACATGAATGATGATAATAATGAAGAGAAGGAAGTAGATCACATGGTTGGTCTAATAGATGTTCAACCTCGTAAGGTCCAAACAACTGTGTTACTCGACATTGCTCTCACCAATGGTGATGTACCTAGACTTGCATCGATGGTCCTCTCTACATTGTTGGTTGTATCAATGGGAAACCTAATGGGTCTAGTCATTAGTATCACTTTTTGATGTTTTTATGCAAGCTTATAGACATTCTCAGACACTTATCTTATACATATTCCTACACTATGCCATCTTTTATGCACTTATTATGCAAACCTGAACCTGATTTAAAGTATATGGAAATATGGTTTTGATGTGATGGTTATTGCATAATTAATGTGCGAATATGTATGAATTGTAATGGATATCTTTTCTTAGCTAAGGTTTTTAGTATTATGTACATGTTTTATGAACTAACCCTTTTCAGCCAAGGAGCTAGAGGAGGTAGATTGTAGCTCATAGTAATTGCGAGGTGCAGCCCACAACCAAAGGAGGTTCTAGACAATAGAGTAGGGGAGGTTCCAAAATAAGCTAAGCACAACAACTAACTCATGGAGGCACTTAATGGAGATGATTGTGCATCATTGTGACATTTAATAAAGATGTTGAAGGAGAAGAACCCTATTACACTTAGGAATCTAATGTGATTGATTCAAATAGTTCACGTTCCAGTAGAGTCACAATTCTATTTGGACTCTTCTTCCTTTTTTAGTTATAGATTGCTTATTCTTTATCATGCTCTTATATAGGGAGTGGTGATTTATGATTTTAGTTTAGAGTCCTTTCTTTAATAAACTCCCCCATGCTTATATGTATGGCTTGGTGGTTGAGGCATTAGGAGTTAGTTGATTTTTCGAAACCAAATAAAACTATCAAATATTTTTAGTTATTTGTTGTTTTTACATAGACAATTTTTATTTTTCAATTATGATTTCATGAATATGATATTCCAACATAATCTTATGTGATATTTTGAAGTTGTGCAATGAATGGTTTTGAGTAATGATGATTTTGTTAATCTAAGAAGCCGGATTTGAGTTAGATCAGTGGAGACAGTCGCTTGAGAAAGGGTCACTCAAGGTAATTGTTCCTCACTTCATTTTTTGTATAATTAATTCTATTGTAACAATTATTTCATAAAATGTATGTTAATTAGATTCCTTTTGTTATTCATGAAAAATTCTTGGTTCACATTTATGCCTTAGTTTGCTTAACCTTGTTGTACTCTAAAGTGTAGATTTAGTTAATAGTATTAGTTAGATTCTAGCATTCATTTCTTAATATTAATTTAGTCACAATCTTATATTGTAGGTACCCATAGCAGTATAGTGCCAACATTACTTCCTTTACTATTATTCAGTTTTATGATTTCTCAGCAAGTATAAACACTTAAGCTAGGATTATTTAAGTAGCATTAAGTCTTTCAAAACACATATAGTGCTAGTACTAGATCACAAGCTTACTATCCTTGGTCGATAATTCAATGAAGGTATTCAAAGGTTCAAGTGGATTGTTCAACTAGGTTTTCCCTCAGAATTGTGTGATTGACACCAAGTTTACTAGATACTAGTAGGGACCCTAAAAAAATTGTATAAGGAATACTCATGGATCATGTGTGTGCAGAGAATGTGATAATTAAGGAATCATTATTTGTGCAAGATCTTTATCAAGATTCTTATGAACAATCAAAAGTATGGTTGAAAACTCATGATGGTTTTTCTCACCCTATGATTGGTTCTATCACTTTTCCTCTTAAAGTTGAACCAAAATAATTAGATGTCTCATTCTCCATTATCTTGGTGTTAGACCATTTTCATGTGAAGCTAGGCTACCCATGGCTACACTCCATGAATTTCATCCCATCGGTTATTCACAAGTGCATAAGTTCCCCTTTGAAAATGAGATATTTATAGTGCATCATAGTGGGTTTAATCCTTTTTCTTTCATGGGCATTTTTCATCGTATTTATGTTGGCCTTAACCTATGGAATCTATAAAGTTTTGTCAATATTTATTTTTCAAGTCATACCAAAAGTTTAAGGTAAAGCGCATAATAGAGTTATCTCTTAGAAACATTCGTAAGAATGATAGATCCATGGTTGTTCCTCCTACTCCAATAGTTGTGGATGAACCTATGCCTCAAGCCAAGACCCTTCCAAATCACCAAGGTAAATATGCTACAATTCCTCCACCAATCTCTTATAAAAGACCGGGAGACAATCACATGATTACTTTTGTTCCTCCAAATATAAACCAATTGTGTAAACCTAAAGAGATAAGGGTTTCCCAACCCCTAATGGTACCTTCAATTCCTCCCCTAAGGGAAGAAAGGAGACCAATAGCCAAGAAACCCATTCCTACCCCGTCAGAAATTGAAAATCATGCAAGAAGAAACTGAAATACTAAAGAGCGTAGGTGCATGCATCATGCTATCGATTGTCAATTAGAAGAAAAGAATAAAATAGTGAATGATAATCCACCACCTATGGAAACAACTAAATAAGAAATACAAATTTCACAAAAACAAGACATAGAACCAACACAAGAAGTGAAATAAGAAGATTCAACTACAATTATCTTAAAACCTCCCATCGTGATCAATTTGGATCATGAAAATGAAATTACTAAAATTGATGAAGAGGTGCATAATGAGATTAATGTTTTATTTTCAAAAAAAGAAGTTAGATGGTGGCAACCATGATGATCCTTTTGATGACAGTGACCCTACCATTTGTTGTAATTGGAGATGCTCCTAGTACGACACTTGTTGTAGTTCCTTTAGCTAGTTATATGCCTTCCATTTATGATGAGCAAGATTGGGATGCAAATGACCTACTTTAGGTCGGTTCGCATGTGCGATACTCCTTTATGTTCATTTGTTTCATGTGTTCTTTTTGTTTTCTTGCATGTGATATGATCTCCTGTGTTGTGTTCATTTTCATGTCTTTATGTTTGTGAGTTTTCTTCGGCTGACCCTTGTTGCTTCATTGGAGCAAGGATACAAAGGAAATAAATTTGTCGTGTCATTCCTTTATTTGTAACTTCATTCTTCTATATGTTGGAATTTTTTTTTTCTCTTTTTGTCTTTTGTTTTCCTTTTGGGGACAATAAAAATCATTGAGACATTTAGGTCTCTTCCATGTTGACCCAAAAGCTTGCTTGCTTCTTTCTCTATGTCATTCCTCTTGTGTGTTCATTGTTCCATGAGTATTTGGGGAATGATGTCAGTTCTAAGCTCTATTATATCAATGTAGCAAAGACGTATACTAACCTCAAATCTTTGGATCCCTTTAGTGTTCATTTCTATGTTGTTTGTTACATTGCATTTGGGGAAACCCCTTATCCTATTGTAGCTTTATTTGGGAAAATATCACTGGCATAGGGATTTCTAGATAAGCTCTTGTGATCTTTTGTTACATGAAATTTATCATTTTTCTACTTTATAGTAATTGCTCACAACATGGTGTTTAACAATTTCTTTAAAGAGGGGGCTTGCATTAACATTATTTTACTTCACTTTGTTCACAGGGGTTGAACTTAGTGGTGTGTGGACATTGACGTTTCTTTGCTTCACTTTATTCATAGTTGTTGAACTTAGTGTAGTGTTGGCATAATATTTTGATCATTTTGTAGCACCTTATCAAGGTTCTTAAGGAGCATAACTCTTGGTATGGTTATGGTACACACCTAGTAAAAAGCAGTCCTCACTAAACCTAGTGTGTTTCTCATTTTGCAACCCTATTGGGGGCTGGCCTAGTGAAAAAAAAAATCCTCACTAGACCAT
This sequence comes from Sequoia sempervirens, assembly GCA_007258455.2. Taxonomy (NCBI): domain Eukaryota; kingdom Viridiplantae; phylum Streptophyta; class Pinopsida; order Cupressales; family Cupressaceae; genus Sequoia; species Sequoia sempervirens. Next base: position 23,640,708 of record VDFB02105785.1, read on the forward strand.
GTTCCTTCTTCTTTTTGATTAACCTAGAAAATATTATACTTTTATATTGTGCAAGTCATGAACACCTTTTGTATGGATCTTATCATAATACAACAAGTGTTAGTCCATACCCTCTTTTTGTACTTTATTTTAACATCGTATGTTAGTGTATGTTTCCTTGTTGCATATCATGCATTGATGTTCCTTTGTGCTTATGTTGGTTTTCCATGGGATCTTGTATCTTGGGGGCTTGGCAACCTCCTTGGTTCTTAGTCATCCTATCTCTTCAAAATTTGTACAATTGGACCCCTCTTAGCATATATTTCTCTACTTTAGTGTGAGTTTGAGCATAAGTTCATACTCTCACTAAAGTGGGGGCTAAATATAGTGTTGTAAATTATCACCCTTGAAAATTTCACACTATTTTTTTCTCCCCTTTAAGCTATGGGACCTAATTAAGCTCCTAATTTCTAAAATTATAAATTCCATAGCTTATTTTAATTTTTTTTTTGATAATTTGCAAGTATAAAATCAATGCTCTCATTTAATACTTTATCCCTAACACTTTAAACCCTGAAAAATAGGTTGGAACAATAGCACCTAAGGTGCCTAGGCCCCCCTATTTTGACTTCAAATTCAAATATATTGGTGTCAGTATTTTATTATTTGAAATTCAAATATTCAAAATTGGTTGTCGAGATTTATTTTTTTAGAAATTAGAATAATAACATATAAATTCCTAAATATTACATCATTTTGAATCTAACAAGGAGAACAAGCATTCATGAGAAAAAAATATTGTCAAAATATTTCAAGAGCAAGTCAAGAGCAACCATTAGATTTTAACTGTAGCAATTCAAGATCCAACATCATGTCAAAGTGTATGTGAGTTCATGTTCATGTTATCATTGTTTTGTGAAGGCTAACCCTTGTTGTAGGTCTTAAAAGTATTCAAGTATTCAAACAAATCAAGCAAGAAAGATCTAAGACCCTTGATGTGATGTGTATGACTTCAATCCTTCAAATAAGCCATTGAAGGGTGGTGAGTTGTGGCACTTTGTGATTCCATCATTCATTTTGTGAATTTCAATCCACACTTAGCTAAACATAGACCAAAAAAAAAGGTTAGTCACATTAGAAAGCATATAAATCACATTCCTTATGAAATTTTTGAAGACAAAAAGCATGAAACAATAAACAATGCATAATGGAAACCTGGCTTAAAACTTCAAACCTCAATATCATAGGGGGATTGGTGCCATGTTGATGTGGAACATGTTGGACTCAAGGAACACTATGAGGGGGGAGGAGTGAATAATTGTTTAACAATATTTAACAAATTCAATTTTTATCATAAACCATTCACGGGTATGTGTAGGATCATGGAAAAAACAAGGCCTTAAGTGGCAAAAATTTTAGAAAAATTAGAGTTAGGCAACTTGACATAAAAATTTGAATAAGTTATCTATATTATTTCAAAAATATGTAAGAATAAAATTTGTAGCAAATTGAAGTAGTTTCTAAACTATTAGGTTTGTTTAAAAAATAAATCTATTTGGTGAAAATTTGAAATTTCAATGCAGTAGTACTTAAATTTCGGGGAAAAAATAAGAAGTAGGTGTCTGTCTAACCACCCTAGCTACAATAAAATGATAATATTTTTTTATAAGATTTTAGATATAAGTAGAGGACTCATGTCCCGATGTGATGCATATTTTTTTATAATTTTTTTCCAAGTAAATTAATTATGATTTTTTAATTATAACTTTTAAAAAATATAAAAACTTGTATGTCTGACCACCTTAACTTGGTCAAAATTTCATAAAATTCAATTTTTATTTTTTTAATCCTATAGTATGTGAAGCATAAAATGTGACACATGTTTTGGATTCAAAAAATATGATACCATTTGAAAGCTATAGATGTTTTTTAATTAGCCTATCAATCAAGACTTTAGTTGTAATTCAAATAGAAAATGAATAATAATTACTTGTTAAATTCAAAGTAAAACATAATTTATATTGGTGGAAAGCTGAGAATATCCTTTAAAAACCCTTTTCGTTTCATCAATTTTGGGTAAAAAAAGAGTCATTGGCCACATAACCATCATATTGCCACTTTTTGGCCCATCATGATCCTGCACAAACCCTCACAACATTTAAACTAAAATAGACATGCAAGCACATTAAAGAAATAATCAAAACACAATAACACCAATATTTTTACGTGGAAACCCTATTATGGGAAAAACTATGGTGGAGATTAATCCACAATGTATATACTCTATTGAAAGTATGAAGAAGAGGGAATGCACATGCATTGAGGCACACTACCTAGAGCTCACTGCTCAAAATAAGGAAGGCTCATTGCCTTACAAAATGTTTGGATTACAAAAAAATGTTGAAATGAGAAGATAACATTTACAAATTCCTAGTTTCAGTTTCGGTGAAGCTCATGTACCAAATTTTGGACCTCTTGTCTGACTTTGCACTTAGCTCTGCTCTGCTTTGCCTTAATTCACAACAATCCTCTTCTGCTCAAGAAAAAATAACTCAATTGATCTTATGATATTTGTACACACATCTGCTCTACTCTATACACACACACACACACACACAAACACACCAAAATGAATTACTCAAACTCACATATACATCCACTAGCATGAATTCAATCGCTATATGTCAACTTCAAATAAAATACAAAATATTCTTCACATGTCGGCTCAAATCATGAGATATATTTAATGTGCACCCACACAAGTTGGCTAGACTATAGCTACGGCCCAAAAAAAATTATCTAACATAGAAACATTTAAATAATTACTCCTTATACATCAGGGACATGCTATATTCACTAAGTTGGCCACAATGAGCAAATAAACAGAAAAACATCTTGTTGGATCTCCAAGCTCGTACACCAATTAATGCAACATCACAAAACTTACCAATAAGGTAAACTATATAATTAACAAACTATCTTGAGGATCCACAACAAAAAATGATGATATGGTGAAGCATACAGATCGACAAACTACCTGGATACCCTGTTCTTCATGCTTTCTATTGGTAATACTTTGTTCACTACTTTGCCTGTCAGTATGAGAAAATTCTGATCTATGGACTAGAATAATGACTTTAGTTGCCATCAATGACAACACTAGAATCCATATTCCAACAATCTCCCCCTTTGGTATTGATGACAACACTTATTGAAAAATGACTAAGTGTCAAAGCCAAGAGATTATGTTGCCAAAATTCAAAATTTCAAAACACTGCTCCCCCTTGGAATGTCAATGCATTTTTCACTGCATTCTCTCCCCCTTTGACATCAATGAAAAAATTTCACTTCTTTCTCTCTCCCCCTTTGCTAATTAGAAATAGGATCAAAATTTGAAGAACTACAACTACTGCACAAGTCAGAAAATGATTTTGTAATTTTATCTTTCATTTCCAGAAGAAATTTCTCCCAAGCATCTACTGCAATCCCAATGATTAAGATCAAGCTTTTGTTTTCTGATGTCTAATTGATGAGTTGGATGAGGGATTCTAGAATTGTAATCGCTTCTTCTAACTTTTCTCCTTTCCTCAGAACCTCAATTAGCTGCTCCAATCTTCATTTAGTTAAATCCTTTACTTTCCAAAAAGTGTCCACAAGGGTGTTTCTGGCAAAGTGAACTTTTGCATGCTTAGATTGTAACTCATGAATCCTTTTCTTAACTGTACCTTCCTAGTCCTGAAACATGTTATAATCTTGACCAATTTTGTTCAACTCACTTTCAATATGCTCCAGCTTGTCCTTGTATTTCCCAACTACATGAGGCCAATGAAGACAATAGTTGTAGATTTTATTTGCTAATTCAATGCATTGACTCAACACATTCATTTTCCTTTTCAATTTAGTAAGGGATAGCCTAAATTTCTCCTTCAAATGTAGAATTATTTCTTCCTCTTTCTTGTCCTAAGACTTAGAGGCCATAGTTTCCCTAATACATTCAATCAACTCTTCAAGAAGTACATTTTGCAAACTTGCCAATCCAATGTTGTTATGCACAAATTAATTGCCTAGAGTGCTCTCAATTAGGTCCTGCTCATATGAGGGTTTGTCTAACCATTTATCAACAATCTTCTGCATCCCATCTTTTTCTTGAACAATTTGCAATATCTTTATTTTGAATAAATCACCTTCTTCTTCACTTCCTTGTACCATTTCTACATCTAGTTCAATTGATTCTGGGTCATCCCTTGGAGTGTACTCATTAGAATCTTCATCTAGTATATCCACAATTATCTATTCTTTACGTTTTACTTCAAATTTTGGAGACTTGGGTGCTGGAGGAGTGTCATCAACAAATTCTAGTGCCCTTTTATGCTTCCTTTCTATTTTACCGGAAGATGGTCCAAATTCAAGTGCTTTTACCGGAATGGAAATGCTAACTACTCCAAACTTTCCCAACAATTCTCTAAATAAATTTGCATAAACTTGCTCACAATTTTCCAAAGTATTAGAATGTTCAAAAAATTTCTTACAAACTAGTGCATTTTCCTTCCATACCATATTATCATTTTGAGGCAAGCACTTCAAAAAATACATCATGATACCTATGACCAAGGTACCAAACTTGAAGGGGTAATATGCATCCTTTTTCAATTGCACATTTTCCATCAATTGATCTTTTAGCAAACTGCATAGGTTGAAGTCGTGATCCTCCATTATCATTTTATGAGATATGTAAACTGCACTTGCTAAGGTTGTTCCTTCCCTATTTCTGAAGAAATTTTTGTATAAAATTCCATGCACAATGTATCTTGTTATCAGATATTTGATTGTCGAAATTACTAAAGCCCTTTGATCTCCTATCACTCTGATTAGGGTTTCAACTTCCTTGTTCTGAATCAACTTCTTTTTCAGAATATCCCCAACATTGCATAATCTAGTTAAACTCCTAATCACTTCTTTTGAAATGAGATAGGGTTTATCTAAAATAAGAGTATCCTCATTCAATCTATTCAAGATAAACCTAACAACTTTTGTGTTGTCAAAATAAGGAAACTCATTCCAAATGTCCAAACTTCTATGTTTCACACATTCAAGCCACTATAATTCATCAACTGGAAACATATTTTTCACATCCTTTATCTTTCTACTACTATATTCATCTAGATTCACAATTCCTTTGATTTGCTTCATTTTTCTTTCTGTACCAAACAATTTTTTCTACTGAGCACAAAATTCAAAATTCTACAAGCAACTGAAATACCTGATGAATTTGCTGCCAAATTCACTTGACTCCTTCAAAATTCTGCTGCAAAGGCTCTCCTTTTGTTCGTCTTCGACGCAAGGTGAAAAATGAGGGTTCCAAATACCCTTTTATAACTTCACACACCTAACCTTTTTACCGCATTAAATGTTTTCCCCTAGGAGTTCTGGCAACTCTATTTTCTCAGACAACAAGAGAAGAATTCATCTATGGACCTTCTGAATCTAAGTTTTCTACATAAGTGATCACATACATATTTGTAGATTGATAGCACAACTATTAGAAATTTCTCGCATTCCGGTGCCAACTACTGACAAGTGGACAAAGGATTTTTCTTGAAAAAAACCCCCTAGGCCAATGGCCTAAGATCAATTTTTGAAGAAATTACTAGAGGCTGCTTTTGGTATGGGCTTATTTCCTTCATCAAATTCACTCTTATTTATCCATTTTTTCTTCATATTATCTCTTATTTCTTCCATAGTCACTTTCCCTTTTCATTTATCATCTTTCTGTGAAATTCTTCCTTTGTATATCAGACCTCTTCTATCCATGTTTTTGTTCCTATAGAATCTTGTGATGTGACCAAATTTGTTACAAATGTACCACACCAAATTTCTTTGTCTAGACCATTCATTCCATTGGTTTCCCTTTGACCTGCATTGATTAGTAACATGCCCAAATCCTCCATAAGTGTAGCATTTGACATTCCTTACACAGAAAAACATACTTCTGCATTTAATTGACTTATGACCAAACTTATTACAACTAAAACATTGACTGGGAAATGATGGGCTACTTGTATTTATTTTACTTCCACACTGAGAAGCCATATGACCAAATTTATTACAAGCCAAGTAGTAACCATTAAAATTTTGAGAATTGGGTTGTCTTATCGGATATCTTCTGCCTTTGTTCATCTGAATTTTCTATCTAGAATCCTTATGTTCAGATCTGGAGCTTTCACATTTCTCATATCTAAGACCTCGCTTATCATTTGCATCCTTATGTCCTTTAGTCAGCTCATCAATCTTAGCAAAATTGATCTTGAACTTCTCCTTGTATTCATTTGTTGTAGTGAGTTGATCTCTGAGAATAACTATTTGTCTTTCAAGCACTGTTTGTTATTTATGGATTGTTGCAGTTCAATCTCCAACTGAATGAATCCACTATTAACTTTGTTGCATTCTTCAAATTTTTCTTTTAAAGACTGGGCCAAATTTTCCTCATTCTTCTTTCTTTCCTCAATCTCCTTAGTTAGCTCCATTTCCACAGATTCCATCTCAAGCTTTAGAGTAGCATTATTCCTAGCAAGCTTTTCACATTCTTAAGTTATTTCTTTTAGGGTCTGATTCAGATGAATGTCTTCCAAGCTTTTATTTTCTTTCTGCTTCAGCTGACCACATAGTTCCTTCCTCTTTTCTCAACTCATTGATTTTATCCTTTAATGATTGAATGAATTTTTTGGAATCCACAAGATTTTCTTTTAATTCCATGGCTTTTTCTTTAGACTGATCAAGATCATCAAGTTCCACCATAAGTTATTGTTGAAGACCACCAAAGTCCATTGTATTCCAAGATCCACCTCAAGTTATTAAACTTCTACAGAGGAACCTTGCTCTGATACCAATTTTTGGACTCAAGGAACACTAAGAGGGGGAGTGAATCAGTGTTCAACAAGATTTAACAATTTCAATTTTGATCATAAACCATTCACAACATTTAAACTAAAATAGACATGCAAGCACATTAAAGAAACAATCAAAACACCATAACATAGATTTTTATGTGGAAACCCTGTTAGGGGAAAAACCACGGTGGAGATTAATCCACAATTTATATACTCTGTTAAAAGTATGAAGAAGAGGGAATGCACATGCATTCAAGCACACCGCCTAGAGCTCACTACTCAAAATAAGGAAGGCTCACTGCCTTACAAAATTTTTGGATTACAAAAAAATGTTGAACTAAGAAGATAGTATCTACAAATGCCTGGTTTTAGTTCCAATGAATCTCATGTACCAAATTCTAGACCTCTTGTCTGACTCTGCACTTAGCTCTGCTCTTTTCTGCCTTAATTCACAACAATCCTCTTCTACTCAAGCAAAATTAACTCAACTGATCTTCTAATATTTGCACACACATTTTCTCTACTCTACACACACACACACACCAAAATGAATTACTCAAACTCACATATATATCCGCTAGCAAGAATTCAATCGTTATATGTTGCCTTCAAATAAAATACAAAATATTCTTCACATGTCAGCTCAAATCATAAGCAATCTTTAATGCACACCCGCACAAGTCAGCTAGACTATAGCTATGACCCAAAAAAAATGCTCTAACATAGAAACATTAAAATAATTACTCCTTATACATCTGTGATACACTATATTCACTAAGTCAGCCACAATGAACAAATAAATAGAAAAACATCCTACCGGATCTCCAAGCTCATACACCAATTAATGCAACATCACAAAACTTACAAAGAAGGTAACATATATGCTTAAAAAACTATCTTGGGGATCCAAAACACAAAATGATGATCCAGTGAAGCATTTAGATTGACAAACTATCTGGATACCCTACTCTTCATGCTTTCTGCTAGTAATACTATATTCTCTACTTTTCCTGTCAATATGAACAAATTTTGATTTGTGGATCAAAATAATGACTTCAGTTGCCATCAATGACAACACTAGAAGCCATATTCCAACAAAACATTTTCCCTTTCCTATCCCATGTTGAATAAGCTTCAAGATTTGTTGTCCAAAGTGATGAAATTGATGCAATGGTGATAAAACTAAGCTAAAGTGATAAAGAAAGCATATGATTGTGGATGAAAATGTGTAGAATAACCTTGCATGAGATGATAGATAATGAGAAATTTCAATTTTCCTCAAAGATAATGATAGAAATTGGATGATTGATGGATGAAAATGAGTATAATGCCATTGCATGAAGAGGTGGATCCATATTCAATAGAGAAAGCCTCTATTTATAGGAAAGAAGGGTTGAAGAATGGGTGAATTTGAGCAATGTGGGATTAAAATGGGAACCAATAGCTTTGTGACACTTATCACAAGGCTAATGAAATCCATGGGGATATATGTGAGCACATCTTGAAAGAAGTGGTGAGTTAAGGCATGTAGATGAGATTGTAAGAGAATGCAAGATAATGCAAGAGAATTGAATGAATATGGTTGAGAATGTAAACAAATGTTGGTGAGGATGTAAGAGAGGTTAATGCCATTGTAAGAGACAAGATGGCATGTAAGAATAATTGAATGCCCTTGTAAGAGGCATTGAAGACATTTGTAAGATGCTTTTAAATCCTCTAGAGGGAAATTCAAGTTGAGGGAATATTTCCTAAGAGTATGCCTTTGTGAGGGAAAATAGGTTAATTAATAATTAAAATAAGTGAATTTCATGTGCAACTTGGTTACAAAATCAAGGGTTTATTTGACCAAGGTGGAGTTAAGAGCTAGAGAAAGGGATAATGGAGATTAGGAGGTAGCTTAAGGTTAATTAATTTAGAATTAATTTAGGCAAGTTGGGGGATTTATGAAATTTGTTTAAATAATTTGATTTATTTAATTAAATGGAATGGACATTAGTGAGAAGAAGATGAATTAATATGATAAAGTTAATTATTCGATTAATAGTAGAAATGATGAATTTAACTAAATAAAAAAGATTATTTAATTAAATGGTTGGATCAGAAGTGATTTAGGAAGAACGATGTTATTAATTAGATTTAGATGCGTAATACCGATAAGGAATATTTAAGTGTCTACACATTCCTTTCATTTATCCATGTATCATTGAAATTGCCATTATGGAAGTGGAAACACTTACATGGGGTTTGACTAAGGCAAACTCCTAAAATGGCCCAATATTTCCTCTCTTTGTGAATGTGCAGATCTCAGGTTGAAGAGGATTAAAGGAAGTTTGAAGACATTGTATTCATCATTGCATTCAAAACCCTAGGCCTTGATAACTCTCACAAAAATTCCATTACAGAAATATCCAACACCAATCCGACAAGTTTGCATATGGGAAATGGAATTGCAGATCCGACATCAAAGGACCACAAAAATAGATCTAAAAAATACCTAGCAAGATAGTGGTGCCCTTGGCACTAACTTCCCAACAAATACGAGTGAGATTTATACCATAAGTGTATAGTGTCCTCCCCTTTCTATTTTTGTTTTTTGATTTCTTCTCTCACATCTCAATTTTTTTGTATTAGCATTAGAACATTATTTTGCATCATTAATTCAATTAGATCATTGCATTTCATTATTAGTTCATTTTCAGATTTGGTTAAGGGTTGATTGGTTCACTTTCTAGGCTAAAATTCAACCTAATACCTTGCCTAAATCCATCAAAACCCTATTCCATCCTTGCATTCCATCATCATATTGTACACACACACACACACATGAAATTAGGGAAAGGTGTCAAACATTAAGGTGAAAACTAAAAAGGGTTCCCTTTCCCTACCATTTCAGTTATATCCATACAATAGTGGTAGATATGATTGGATTATTGTAATATCCCTTGCTACTTACTATCTAAAGTTTAGCTCTCAAGGAATATCTTAAGGGTTACCAAAATGCAAAACGAAGATCTTGATAGCTATAACCTTCTAACACTTTAGGATTTTTCACCTAAAGGAGAGGAAATAGATCAAAATGTCAATGTTCACACTTCTTAAACCACTCTAGAAAAATTCCCTTCACATTGGCCTAAGTTTTTCTTCAAGGAATTTTGTCAAACACTTCACTCACAACCCCTTAACTTGTTGATTCTGAGTTTTCATTTTGTTTTGTTTGTCTTCAATTGGTCACAAATGGATGTAAATGCTTTGCAAACAATACTATGATATCTATGCAATGATCTATAATGACAATACAATTCTTTTTGTCTTTTCAAATTCAATTGCTTGAACTTCTACATAAGAAATGTACACCTACAACCAAGTAGCATTTCTACAAACACCTGTCATGCATACTATATGAATGATAAATAACATGCTCAATTAAAAATATATTAGACTAGCAACTTATAACTCCTTTATTGCAATATGATGTCACTTACAATGCTGATATAAAATGAGCCAAGACTCTTGGCATTACAACATATGTAATTTATGCAAAAATTTGAGTACAATGGCAGCCTCCTACATTTGATCATAATGATTGAAATGGAATGAAAAATAACATATAAAGAACCTGGATGAAGCACCAATGGCTGAAGATGAAGAAGCAACCAATAGAAGTCCAAAATGTGCCTCCACCTTTCCAAATCGAATTTCTTTTCAAAATTGTCCCTGTTCTAATCTGAGTGCTAATAAGAAATTAATAGCAGCCTCTTGACCTCCTCTCAAGCATCTAATATCATTGCCACATCCCAAGGAATAATGCACCCAACTTGGAGAGTGAAATCAATGCAAAATAAGACTCCCATGAACAAAATCGTACTCCTCTAGCAAACTGATATGTGACTGGTAAAATATATCATATTATTATATTCTCCAAAATTGACCTCTACAAGCATGAAGATGATGACTATATTCAACCAAAAAATTTCTTCAATCTACTCCAATCAATTATCTCTCAAAATTGGCCTTTGGCCACAATTTTTCCACAATGAGAAGTTTCAAGTAACTCCTCCAACAACTGCAACCCTTCAATAGATAGTTTCACTACCTCAGTTATGCAAATCAATAGGAACTAATTCATACCTAAAGACCTTCACCTATATTCTACAAAAACCCCAAGACTCCAACAAACAAACATATCAAATCAAATGTCAATATCCAAGATAATCCCAAATGAGCCCCTTGAGAGCCTTTTATTCTTTTCTTGTGAGAGCTCAAGCCCTTTCCTTGCCAATGTGGGATAAAATATATATTTATTTTTTAATATTATTTTAAGTGACTTTATGATATAATATTTTATTTAGTCACTTTAATTAAATTAATAAAATATAAAGTCACCTTTTAATTTTTAATTTATTTGATGACTTAATAAATAATTAACTTTATTTATTTATTCTTATTCCTCCACTTGGCCTTTGGAGAAAAAAGGATAAGAAATCCCACTAAGATGGCTATGAAAAAGGGGACATTATAGTCTACCCCTCCTAAAATTGCTTGCCCCCAAACAATCTCAACTCTGGATGCTAAAGAATCTCCTTACTTTCCCAAGTAGCATCTTCAATTGGCAAGTCCCTCCATTTAATAAAGTACTCTCTAATGATTTGTTTCTACAACTATCTCTCCCTAACATCCAAGACAGCCTCAGGTACCAGAATTAACTTCCCCTTTTCATCCAAAGGTGGTAAGATTTTGGAAGGAACAACATGATGTCCTAACGCCTTCTTCACGCATGACACATCAAACACATTATGCACCTTCCTATCTACTGGAAACTCCAACTCATAAGCCACCTCTCCAACTCGCCTGATGATCCTGAAAGGCCCATAGGTGTGTGGCTTAAGCTTCTTTGCATCACTCTTCTTGAGAGTGGACTATTGATAGGGCTACAACATCAAGTACACCATATCCCCAACCTCAAAAGATCTTTCAACTCTTTTTTGATTAACATACTGCTTCTGGTGATTTTGTGCCTTTTGTATGTTTTCACGAAGACCCTGCATAATATCTTAGTTTTCCTATAGAAAATCACCAACACTAGGCACTCTACTGTCGCTTAGTGGTAAGTCAAGGAAATTAGGTGCCTCATACCCATATAATTCCATAAATGGTGACATTTGAATCAAAAGGTGGTAAGTGGTATTGTAGCATTACTC